>APFE031608293.1:166408-196681 GCA_000404065.3 Pinus taeda
AGTATCCACCGCCTCTGCCCAGAATTCCTGTCCTAACCCGGCACCACTGAGCATGCTTCTTGCCCTTTCCATCAACGTCTTGTTCATTCCTTCTGCGACTCCATTTTGCTGAGGTGTATATGGAGTCTTCTGCCGTGCTATGCCACACTTCTTACAGAATTCTTCAAATTCCTTGCTACAGAATTCTCCACCATTATCTGTTCTCAGTACCTTTATCTTCTTCTCTGTCTGATTTTCCACCAGAGCTTAAATTCTTTAAACCTGTCAAAGACTTCAGATTTCTTCTTAAGGAAATATATCCATGTATTCCTTGAGAAGTCATCTATAAATGATACATAGTACACAGACTTACCTAGTGATGGAACTTTCACAGGTCCAAACACATCACTGTGCACAAGCTCTAATATTTGTTTCGTCTTCTTACCACCAGAGGGGAAACTCACCCGATTCTGCTTCCCATATACACAATTTTCACAGAAATCAAAATCCAGAGAGCTATTACTCATACCTTCTACCATACCTTTACCATGAAGTATTCAAAGGCCCTTCTCTCCAATATGTTCAGGCCTTTGATGCCACAACATGGTCTTCTCTTCAGAGACCACTAGATTTTCTGCGCCATTTTCAGGAACCATGGAACTATTGCACCCATCAACAACAGTGCTACCTTGCAGCTTGTACAGAGTTCCAATCCGAACTCCCCGCATCAATACCAGTGTTCCTCAAACCATCTTGCAGGTATCCTTCTCGAACACTATCTTTACACCTGCATCATCCAACTTGCTTATAGAAATCAAATTTTTGGCCAACGCAGGAATATGCAGAACACCTGGAAGGGTTCTAACCCTTCCACCTTGCAACTTCAACTTTAATTTTCCGCGACCAATGATTCTAGCCTTCCTATCATCTCCTAAGAAGACATCACCACCATCGTATTTCTCATACTCGTAGAACCACCCTCTATGGGGAGTGAAGTGAAAGGATGCACCTGAGTCAATCAACCATGCCTCATGATCTACATGTGTACTTGAAGAAGCCAAGTACACATCCCCACTTTCATCTGAGGTGGTTTTTTGCCTCTGTAGAAGGAGCATCATCAGATCCCTTTCCTTTATCAGGAGCTTTAGATTTACAGTCCCTTTTGAAGTGCCCTTCCTTTCCGCATTTCCAGCACACCACCCTTGTAGGTTTTCCTGGAGATTTAGATCTCCCTCTAGATTTAGATCTCCCACTCGATGACTTATTTTTGTTTCTGTTCTGGGACCGTCCTCGTACAGACAAGGCATCACCATTCTGGTTGTCCATATTTCTCCATCTCATCTCCTCCGTCAGCAAGGCTGAGACTATTTCATCAAACTGCAAAGCAGTTGCATTGCTACCTATTGCAATAACCAGACTATTCCACAAGTCTGGTAGAGAACACAACAAACTGATGCACTTATCTTCATCTGAAATTTTAACATCAACAGATAATAACTGACTTACCACAATATTAAATGCATTCAGATGCTCTGTCATCGAGTCTCCATCTTTGTTCCTCAGGTTATATAGCTTTTTCCGCAGGAACAGTTTATTCACCAGAGACTTAGATTGGTACAAAGTCCCTAACTTGTCCCATAAAGCCTTCACCGTAGCTTCCCATGATACATTCAACAATACTGAATTGAGAAACACAATCGTATTGTGCTCCTTGCCTTCCGATCCAACTTCTTCCATTCTTCATCGGTCACTCCCGTTCGTTTAGTACCTAGATCTACCACGATCCACTGATATTTATCCACCAACAGATCGTCCATCTTGAGTTTCCACAACTCAAAACTCTGACCATTGAACTTCTCAATCTCTATCTTTCCGTTGCTCGCCATCTTCTTTCACCACCAGAATCGATCTCGCAGATCTCCCACTGAACAAGGTCTAACATAGGCTCGAGTGAAACCCCTCAGCAACAAAGGCGTCCCCTTGAAGCCAAAACAACTTTGATACCAAATGTAGGTTTTAACCCCGTACAAAAATTAATTGCATATGAATTCTAAATCACAGGAAAAATAAAAATGCGAGAGCATAACACATAAAACACATATACACAAAGATTTCCCACTGGATCTCAAAACCGAGACTACCATCTTGAATTTTCATTATGTTCCTTTCAATGTTACAATGCATATTTGTAGATGCCGAAGCATCCAATACCATGGACCGAAAACCATCATATCCAAAACCATGGACCGAAAACCATCGCGTCCAAAAAACATGTGCGAAAATCATGCACAAAACCATAGGTGGGTCCGCCCAACCTAACATAGGGTCCACCTAGACCCCATAAAGTGGGGTTACAGGTACACCTCAAACCCCCTATTAACTCTATGGAAAGAATATAACGCAACCCAACAATTTCGAAGGAAAAAATGACAGAGGGTTTGATTTAGGCATTGGCAAAACTATATGAAAAACCCTCGGCCTCAAACAAGGTATTTCTTATGAAATGGTTATTTAATATGACTATTTTGGAAGGTGGATCTATTGCAGAACATTTAAACGATTTTAATACAATTACAAATCAGTTAAGTTATGTAGGGTTAAAATTTGATGATGAAGTTAGAGCTTTTTTATTCTTGTGCTCATTGCCAGAAAGTTGGAATGGTTTAGTAATGGCCATTAGTAACTCTATTTCTGGATCTAGCACTTTAAAGTTTGATGATGTTGTCGGTGCTATCCTTAGCGAGGAAATGTGACGGAAAAGCTCCGATGAGACATCGGGTAATGCTTTAAGTGCAGAGTCTAGGGGAAGAAAAATGGAAAGAGGAAAGAGCTCAGGATATCGCAATAAATCAAGGAAAGTGTGTTGGAAATATGGAAAGAAAGGACACCTAAAGAAAGACTATAGATCTCAGAAGGGAAAATACGGAAATGCACAGCAAGAAAACAATCATGAAGAAAATGAGACAGGTGAGGTGTTACAATATGTTTTGATTCTTTCTTTCGAAAATATTATTGATTCCTGGGTGGTAGATTAGGGGCCTCATTCCATGCCACACCTGATAAGAAATATTTTCATGACTATGTTCAAGGATATTTTGGACAAGTATGTTTGGGTGATGATAAACCATGTAAAATTGTTGGAATGGGTAAGGTTCTTGTAAAACAGTAGAATGGAAACCAATGGCTACTAAAGGAGGTAAGGCATGTTTTAGATCTGAAGAAAATTATGATTTCAACAGGAGTGTTAGGCGGTGAAGGTTGTGGGACAACTTTCATAGATAAAGCTTGGAAGGTCACCAAAGGAGCCTTGGTAATAAAAAAAGGTGAAAAGGTTGGTACATTGTATTTATGTAATGGTATTTCTAACTCTGTTAATGTTTTAACTTCCAAAGGAGTAGATGTAGCATTATAGCATCATAGGCTCATACATATGAGTGAGAAGGGAATGAAGATTCTTCACTCAATAAATTTGTTGCCGGGTTTGAAGGATGTTTATTTGGACTTTTGTAAGAATTTCATTTATGGAAAATAGAAGAGAGTCAGATCTCTCAGAGTTGGGAAAGAAAAGAAGAGCGAAAAATTAGAGCTTATGCATACAGATATATGGCAACATGCTTAGGTATCATCTCTCAGTGGCTCTCATTATTATGTTACTTTTATTGATGATGCAACTAGAAAAACTTGGATTGATTGTATTCAGTATAAATCTAATGTATTTGATACTTTCAAGAAATGGAAAGCTTTGGTTGAGACTGAGACAGGAAATAAATTGAAGTGTCTTAGATCAGACAATGGAGGTGAATATTGTTGTAAAGAGTTTGATAGGTATTGTTCAAAGCATGGAATTCGTAAAGAGAAGATAGTTCCAAGAACACCATAAGAAAATGGTGTTTCAAAAAGGATGAACAGAACAATCATGGAGTGTGCAAGGTGCATGAGATTGCATGTAGGATTTCCTTTACAATTTTGGGTAGATGTTGTAGATACTGTTGTTTATCTAATAAATAGAGGGCCTTCAAGTTCCTTGGATGGTGGTGTTCTAGAGGAAGCATGGACGGGTAAAAAGGTAAACTACTCTTTTTTAAAGCCTTTTGGTTGTGAGGCCTTTATCCATATTAATAAAGAAAATAGAACAAAGCTTGAGGAAAAATCAAAGAAATGTACCTTTATTGGATATGGTGTTAATGATTTTGGTTATCACTTATATGATTATGAAAATCACAAAGTCATTAGGAGCATAGATGTAATATTCAATGAAAAGTTCTTGTATAGGAATCAGTTGCAGGAAAAGAAATAGAAAAAATAAAACAAGGAATACACAGTTCTTGATGGGATCACTGAAAAATTAAAGGTGCCTAAAAATAACAATAATCAACAATCACAACAACAACAACCACAACAACAGCAACCACCACAACAACAACAGGCACCCCAAACACCTGAAAGTGGTGTTAGAAGATCTACTAGGATAACTAAACCCCCTAAATGATACTCTCCTTCATTATATTATTTATTGTTGACTAATTCTGGTGAACCCGAATGTTATGAAGAAGAAACTGAAGTTGAAAGTAGGAAGAAGTGGGAGCTAACCATGGAAGAAGAGATGGAATCCTTAATGGATAACCAGACTTGGGACTTAGTCAGGTTGCTTGCAAGCAAAATTACATTGCATAGTAAATGGGTTTACAAGCTGAAGGAAGAAGATGGAGGAAAATAGAGGTTTGCACAGAAGAAAGGTATTGATGTTGATGAAATATTTTCTCCTGTTGTTAAAATGACTTCAATTAGAACTATTTTAAGTCTAGTAGCAGTTGAAGATTTTCATCTTGAGCAGTTAGATATAAAGACAACCTTTCTCCATGGGGATTTGGAGGAAGAGATATATATGTAGTAGCCACAAGGATATGAGGTGAAAGGGAAGGAGAAACTAGTGTGTAGGTTAAAGAAGTGCTTCTATGGCTTAAAACAGACTCCAAGGTAGTGGTATCTAAAATTTGACAAATTTATGTCTAAACAAGGTTATACTAGATGTCACTCTAATCATTGTGTTTATCTAAAAAAGCAAAATGATGGCAGCTATATTATATTGTTATTGTATGTAGACGACATGCTTGTTGCAGGGTCTAACATGCAGGAAATAAATGTGCTCAAAAGAAAATTAGCAAATTCATTTTCAATGAAGGATTTGAGAGATGCAAAACAAACCCTTGGTATGAGAATAACTAGAGATAGGAAAAATCACAAATTAACATTGTTTCAGAATGAGTACATACAAAATGTGTTGAAAATATTTAATATGCACAATGCAAAGGCAGTTAGTACACCTTTTGGTAGCAATTTCAAACTTAGTAAGGAGATGTGCCCAAAAACCCATGAAGACATGGATTATATGTTTAAAGTTCCATATGCATTAGCATTTGGAAGCTTAATGTATGCAATGGTCTACACAAGGCCTGATATTGCACATGCAGTGGGAGTTGTAAGCAGGTACATGAACAATCTAGGAAAAGAACATTGGATGTAAGTGAAATCGATTCTCAGATATTTGAAAGGTACCACAAATCAAGCATTATGCTTTCATGGTTCAAACATTTCTCTTCAGGCATATGTTGATGCAGATATGACAAGTGACAGAGATAACAGGAGGAGCACTATAGGATATGTATTTACTCTAGGTGGAACAACTATTAGTTTGGTTTCAAAAATCCAAAGTGTTGTTTCACTTTCAACAACAGAACCAGAGTATGTTGCTGCTATAGAGGCTAGTAAAGAAATGATTTGGTTAGAAAGGTTTATGGGTGAATTTGGTAAGAAGCATGATATGGGCATGTTATACAGTGATGGCCAAAGTTCCATTCATCTTGCAAAGAACTTAGCATTTCATTCTAGGACTAAACACATACAGCTCAAGTATCATTTCATATGATCAATGTTGGAAGATGGAGAGTTGAAGCTGGAAAAGATGCACACTGGCCAAAATCCTACAGATATGCTAACAAAAGTTGTAAGTAGGGAGAAACTGAGAATATGCTCAGTTTGAATTGGTCTTCAAGGATGACGATGAAGATGAGAAATAGCCAATTGCAAAGAGGAGTAATTGTCCAGCAAATGAAGCAACGACGAGTTGCTAAAATCATTCTCCAAGTGGAAGATTTTTGGGTGTGGAGCATGATTATTTAGAGGTCTTTGTTTCAGCCAGATGTATAACCCAGCAAGATTGTACATCCTTCCATGTGGGGGGGTGTGGGGGTGACTTCTCCCCCCTGCGGGGCTCCTAGGGGCTAATCCCCCGCGGTTGGGGGGTTCGGGACCAGCAGTCCCCTAGGGGGGTTCAGGGGTAGTGCTCCCGAAGCTAAAAACAAATGTAAAATTGCCCTGTAAAAGTATAGTAATTTCTAGTCAATCTGGGCCATTCATTAGGTGGATGATCTGACAGTAGAACTTATGTTTGGTTTAGGATTTTTTCCCTGGAAGGAAACCCCTGTCTTTGTATGAGGGTATTGTATTGAGGTTGTGTGATAGATGTGTATTCTCAGAGTGAGAAATAGAGAGGAAAGACTGTGAGAGAAAATAGAGGATATTACAGCGAATCTGATGTAGGTTGTATCTCTTCATTTTGTTGGATAATAGAAAGGAAGGACTGGTTGTTCAGGGTGAACGTAGCTCAAACTAGGTGAACCATGTATATTTGTGTCTCTCTAGTTTTATGTGTTTTTGTTTTTCCAGATATTATATGTCTTGCATTTCTCTATAATATATAATATTTTTCTAACAGTAAATGTGGGGTGGAGTGTTACAAAGTGGTACCAAAGCAAGGTTGTACCACTAGACCTTGGGGTAAATGCAGACTATCATGCAAGTTTATAGGTTTGGCATGCATGATGGTTAATTATTGTTATATGCATTTCATTTGCATGCATGACAATGATTTTATTGTTATTCTAGTTACATGCATGATAAGTGCTAGTTAAATACTATGGTCACATGTACTTGCATCAGTTATTCATGTGCATGATAGTTAATTTTTTGTTATATGCATTTTGGCCACATGCATATTTATTGTTTTCATTATCATTTTGTGTATTACAATTAGTTTCTTGATATTATTATGTATTGTACTAATATAGAATGACTTGTGCAGATGCAATAGCCTCGCTTGAGATACATTAAGGTATGTTTTTGATTATGTCTTCTATTTAGTTTAGTTAACATGGTATGTTGTAGGATAATAGAAAACTAGGGATGAAGAGTAGAATAGTTGAGTACAGTTCATATGACTCCCTGCTAAGGATGAAAGAAAAATTTGTGGGATTGGAGAGATCAACTAGGAATTAGGGAGATGGAGACTCTCCTGATGTAGTAGATATATTGCGAAGCTTCAAGGGAGAGATCATAATTTCCAAGGAATATAACAAAATATTCGTTGGAGCATAGGAAAGGTTTGTGAAGGTTCAATTAAAGCAAGTTGAGGTTAAGGAAGTCATCCTCTACAGTATTTAATATTTGTAAAAGTCACGATAGTTGGGAATCAACCATAGAGATAGAAAGGAAGAAAATACTAATGGTAGAGATGGATGCAGGTCTCATTAAAGGCAGAGGTTGGACATGGTTGATACAGTGAAGAGTGGAAGACTCCTAGATACACTTGAGAGGAGGACTAGAACTCGTGGATTTTATTCTAGCTCTACTTCTAGGAGACATCATCACCATCACCACCAACACTGTTATAGGAGGAGTTAGAGGTGGTACTTTCCAGAGGAGTTCAACAAATCCAAGCCTCCTAATTTTTATGCTGAGTTTACTAATTTAGAAGATGCAGAAGCATGGATGCTTGAGGTAATGAAATTATTCAAACTTCATGATTACTTTGAGAACATGAAAGATAATATAGCTTCCTTTAGTCTCAAGGGAAAAGTAAATATCTAATGGTAAGATGTTATGAATGTCAGAGGTATCATATATGAGGTGCTATCTACGGAGGAATTTGAAGGGCTCTTCAGCTTGAAGTACCTATCTAAGAGATACTATGATGGAAATGTCAAGGAATTCTATGACCTCAAGATTGGTGCCATGACAAATGAAGAGTATACAGCTAGATTTCTAGAGTTATTGAGATCTAAAGGATGAGAAATAAAATATCCAAAGGTTCATCAATGGATTGTCATTGTCATTCAAATATTGGATTGAGTTTAGTGATATTTTGTCTTTGGAGGGAGCCATCAAGAACTTGAAGCATTGTCAGGAATAGTCAAATCATAAACCCGAGTTCAAGCGTGACTCGAAGGGTAATGAGAAGACTAAACGAATATGGCCTAAGAAGCAAGGAAGATCTCAAGTCACAGGTGACAATTCAAAAGTGACTCCATATGAGAAGTCCAATGAAGTTGAGAAATGACATGGATCTCAACCTTGAGAGCAGCAGAATAAAGTTAATGGTAGAAAAACATTGAAAGTGTTGGACGTGTGTATGGAGACAATCGGAGGAGGTATTTTCCATGATATAAGGGTGCTAGACCTCATATCTACAGTGGTCAAGAGGCACAAATAGTTGGGTATGTAGGTCAAAGTGTTCCTTGGATCTATACAATAGAGGATAATAGGAAGGGATATCATCAAGCATCTATCATCAAGATGGAAGGTGGAAGGTGGAACCAGAGGGAGAGTTCCTAGTAGCTCAATTCATATTTCAATGGAAATAGCTCATGCTTCAGAACTGAGAAATATAGAAAGTTAAAGTGAATGGAAGCACTTTAGGGCCAAGGAGGCTATATGGAAGATGGTTTATCAGATGCAGATATAACAACTAGGTTCTAGCTATAGCTGAATTCATTAAGGGAATTGGAATCCCTTGGGAGATAATACATGCATGTGTTTAGCTACAGGGTAGCGTGCTTGGTACAACAAGATAAGGTAACTATTATATTTTTATATTTATTAATGCACTGACAACTGTATATTTATGGTAGTGTATGCAAGGAATTGCATGGAAAAGGAGACTACCATAGATCTTGAATAAGTCTTGGGTTGATCTTTCACTCATGAAGCCTTTCAAGTTTCGACATGGGCGTTGATTCATCATGTCCATTGAAAGTTTTGTGCATTTGTTGTTTTGTGACTTGTTGTGAACAGGTCCCCAAAAGTCAATTTTGGGGTTGAAAACCCATGTTTTGGGGCAGAAAGCCCAATTTTTTGTATAAAAAAGTGTAAATTCTTTGAATTTTGTGGTTGTGGAGCGTGAATATGTAAATTGTCATAAAATATTTACGCCCTTCATTTATGTAAGTCATGCCAATTTTAGGAGATCTATCTATGGTCTGTGGACCATGGGATTGTATAATAAGGTAAGTCATAGAAGAGTCTAGGGAAATTTTTGAAGGGGGGATGATATTTGGTAATGGTTCAGTAATAGCTAAGAGTGAAGAGTCTTAGTGTAGGAAATAGCCTTTATAGTTGTGTGCATAGAGGCCTAGGGTAGACATCCGCAGTTGAGTGCGTAGACTCCTGCAGCTGTGTGCACAAGAAAGTTAGAATCTGTAAAGAAGATCTGAAGTGTTAATAAAGAGGATTATTCTGATATTACATGTGTTGATCTATTTACTTTTGTTATGAATGCATGTGATCATGCTATGAATAATATCAAGTTTATGATTTAATGTTATATTGATGTGTGGATCTATATGTTTCACTATGTTATATGAACGCAAGTAATAATATATGTTTATGCATAGAATATCTTAGTACATGTTGAAGTTATCATATACTTAATTCGATCGGGGTAAATACAAAGGTAATAACACTTACAGGAGTGCATAAGTAGATAAATCACTTTTTTACGGTTCGCAAAGGACAATCGTAGAGCTTCTCGAAGGACTATAAGTTGGATAAGAGAAGTATATCGATAAGCCATAAAATTCTTAGTGACTTGTGCGAAGATAGATTTAGGGTATAAAATGACATCACTACCATCTTTATGTGCTCAAACTTGATTACTCCACCCCCCATACTTCTTTGGGTGATAATTTAGTCCACGCTCCGTGCATTAATGCCAAAAGGGACAACAATGTAGGGATTTGCTTAGCTAATTAACAATAAACCTAGGTCAGGGTCCACTAAGCCAAGAAATGGTTCTATTTCTGGGACTGAGATTTGCATAAAGAGATGTGTGATGTCATCACAACAATCCAACTAAGAAGGAAATTAGAGACTGGCTAGAACGGAAGATCCACGAATTCCTAGCACAAGAGAACATGAACTCGTGATTGATGAAAGAACAGTGGTTGTACAGATATCTGTACATAGAGATACAAGAAATCTTCTTATGATCCTCCCTAGTTGAATTATATAAGTGGATCACTAAATTAGTAGATGACCAAGGAAGGTGGAGGCTTGAAGGTCTGATAGAGTGGACCACAGAGTTAGTGTGGAGATTGGAAGCCTCCAGAGATAAGATCACAAACATTGTCAATCACTGGCTCAATCATATCATAGGAGGATTTGTGACAGATTTCACGGTCGATACTTCGGTTAGTTACAGCGAGGTAGAGTGCCTCATCTTCAAGGGACTGCAAGGTGAGTATTTGGGGTCTCTAAATACTTGGATTAAGATGCTCTTGTATGAAAAGTGGGTTATGCAGCTACCTTGATGTTTGGAGCTAACAAAGTCAAAAGATCTTCAGGGATAGAGGAAAAACAGGCCCTAAATATGGCTTGTTGATTGGACCTCCTTTGAGTGATGACGAGGAGGAAACATAGGCATATCCATAGAGCACTTTTCAACTAATAATACAAGGGTTCCTATGAATACCCCATCCACCCACACCACCTCCATCGCATACACCTTCGTCCACACCACCACCACCTCGGCCACTGAGCAATATGGTGAATTCAATAAAATTTCATGTGTTCAAGGGGTCAGGAATAGAGGACCCAGACCAGTTTTGGTTTATCAGAAGGGCCGTATGGGAGGCTCAAGGTATAAGGGATGACCATATGAAGAAAGAAAATATGGTCATTGCTTTATAGGAATGAGCGCTGACATGGTACATTAAGTACTACATTGATAACTCGATGGCTTCATTAGCAAATATTTAGACCATGCTAAACAAGGAGTTCAGTAGGCCTAAATCTAAAGCTCAATCAATTGTGGGATTGAAGGAGATCATGATGAAGCCTGGTGAGACACCCTGGGATATGGATTAGAGGTTGATGTGTATGATCCATGAAGCCAACATGAATCTTGTGGATGGGAACCACTGCGAATGGTTTGTGGCTTCGCTCTTACCTCATCTGATGGTTGCTTTATCACAACAAAATATTGGGACCGGGGTGGAAGCCCTGGAGATTGCAGTGAGATTGCATGAGATGTTCATGCAAGATGCCACTTTGGGATTTTAGTAGATTCATGCACAGTAGTAGAAACTTTGCCTAAAGTTTCAAATTTTGAAGAAGGATAGAGTTTTTCGGCCAGAGGTGCATGAAGAAGTTTGGTGCCTGAAGTGTAAAAGGCAGGGCCATGACAAAGATCACTACCTAGTCTTCACAAATTATGTTGCAGGAGGAGAGTTGATGCCTCTGAGGTTAGAAGATCAAGCAGGGCCTAGTACAGGACCCTCATTATGGTGTGCTATCTGTCAAGTGGCTACAAAACATGTGACAGACACTTTTCACCTGCTGCATAAATTTGTACAGACACCATAACAGATCTTCCATAACTATTGTCAATCAGTGGGTCATGATGAGCATAACTATCATATCTATTAGCTAATGATGGATAGAACGCCCATATACAGGGTGCAGGCAAAGACTCGACCTCTGAATCAAGGCATTGGGGGGGCATGAGGAGGATTTTAAGGGCATAGATGAGGCTGAGGTGGAGGAGGACCTGGTAGAGGTCGAGGACAAGTCATTTTCTACAATTGTGGGGGACCAGGACACTACACATGAGAATGCACAAACCCGACATGCCTGTCATGTAGAGATTACACTCAATTTGACCATGATATAGAAGATTTCCCTATGTTACTAGCTAAGATATGTAAAAAGGGGGCATAGCCTCAACAGACTACCCAAAATCTATAGATGATGAGGGTCAATCCCCGCGAAGAGGATCCTAATGTGAACATGATGCTACAAAGTGAAATGACGATGGGGGAAGACAATGGGAAGAAGCCTAAAGAAGTTGAATGGGTTCACAATGCTCTAGAAAGGGAGGTTGGATTTGATTTGGAGTGCATGAAGGAAACCTTCATGGAAGCAAGAAAAAGATTCACTGAGGCATCTACCTCAGGAAGTTAGGAAAAGCCATCTAAGGAGATGGACCCTTCCATGCTTACTAATTTCTTGGCGACGTGTATGAAGCTGTTGCATGATAGAAAGGCTATGAAATGGTTACAGGAGCTGATAAATATGTGTGTTGGGAAAGAAAATGCTTCTAACAGACTGCATATAGTTGGGAGGATTGGTAATCGTAAGGTAAGAACAAGGCAGGAGATGAGACTCACCATGCAGATAGGAGAATATGAAATGGACCATGTCATTATGGATCTAGGGTCCAACACGAATGTTTTGCCCAAATAGACATGGGAGAGAATGCAGAGACCTATGATGCAGTGGTCTCCTATTTAGTTGAGGATGGCGAATCAACGAAAGATTATCCCCATTGGAAGATTACAACGAGTAACAGTTGATACTAAGGCGCGATAACGTTGGTTGATTTTGAAGTGATAGAGATTGTGGATGACAACAATCCCTCCCCTAAACTCCTTTTGATTGACTGAGCTATCGACATGAACGAGATGATTAATTTAAAGAAGTCGATGATGTCATTTGAAAGAAAATCGCTCTGCGTAGTAGTACCATTGGACCCTGTAGAATGACTATGCTACACTAAACCAATCTGCGATTATGAAAGTGATGACGATTTTGACCAAATTTATAAGATAATGACGTGAGATCAAGATTGGGTGAATCTGACAACTGATGGGCATCTTGCATGGGACCATGAAATCTCCTGCACATCATACTAAGACAAGGAATTGGAACATTGGCAAAATAGATTGGATGAAGTATCTACTCTATGATGTAACATGATGACCGAATTGTTGCGCTGCATATCTTCGGAAGTAACAATTCTACCTCACTATAATTGTTTAACTGACATTGATAAATTTCTAGATGCATTTGAAAGGGAAGTCCCGGAGAAGCATAACTTCCAAGCCTTGGACTTTGTGCTACACACTACACCTGCAAGATGGTGGGGTACGCATATAGGAAACTTTGATGGATGGAACGAATATAAAGGAGTGATGAAGGTGAGGTCTGGTCACCCAATGGTATGATTGACAGAGAAATATAATGGAAGGAGTGGCCCGCGTGATCACTTAGAAAAATGGACCAATGCTTATGGAGTAGAAAAGCAATCAGAGTGGGTGCATCTATTCTATCACACATTGGAAGTGATACCTATGAATTGGTACTTGGAGACAGAGCTCCACCATGGCACAGATGAATGGGATATTTTGAGACAGGGGTTCTTGATGACATTCAGCTTTGAAGATGGGTTTCAGTACATTGATGAGGCACTACAAGAGGTCAAAGCAACGATCTTCAGAATACCACAAGATCCCTTGGATTTGATTCAACCAGATTGGACTACCCAACTGCGCCACGCACTAGAGTGCTACAATATGACTATTGAAGAAGAAGATGAGGCTCTGAGGAATACTAATATCCCAGCTACAGAAGGTCACTGCAAAGTTGAAGGGACACAAATAGACAATCAAAATATCACCGCGACACTAAAAAAAAGACAAGTGAACTTTGGGATAGAGGTGGAGCCAAAATTTGCAAAGATTAGGGACTACTGGGATTATGCAATAGTAGATAAGGTCACTCCGCGAATACCAAGACTGGTTCCCTACGAAGTTCTCAGACCTAAAGGGGATAATAGGGGACCTTGAAGTTATGAAAATTATGTTGAAACTGTATGTAAAGCCAATCCAACGGAGGCCTTACAACCTGAATCCAATGTATAAAGAAAGGGTCCTCTTAGAGTTGGATAAAATGCTTGTGGTGGGTATTATTAAAATAATAGAAGTCTCAACGGCTAAGCCCAATAGTAGTTCAGGAAAAGAAGCAGAAGGATGAAATAAGGATATACGTACATCTCAGGAAGTTGAATGACATTTGCATGCATGATCCTTTTCTGACTTCTTTCACCGATGAAATGTTGAATAATGTAGGAGGATAGGAAGCATATCTGTTCATAGATGGGTTCTTGGGGTACCATCAGATTAAGATCATGTTGAAGGATAGAAGTATGATGGCATCCACCACTAAATAGGGGCGCTTTTAGTATATTATAATGCCTTTTGGACTGAAGAATTCGTCGGCAATCTTTTCACGCATAGTCATCACAGAGTTTAAGGACTTCATTCACAAGTTTTTGGAGGTATAATTTGATGATTGGATGGTGTTTGGGATCGTGAAGTGCAATGTATCCAACCTATGATTGATGGTGGATACATGCCAGAGGTATCAGATCACGCTCAATTTGAAGAAATGTTTGTTTTTTGTTTCTTTCGGAATCTTGCTGGGTCATGTGGTATGTAGACAAGGATTAATGGTTGACCCAGCTAAGATAACAGTTATAATTAATTTAGAGGTGCCAAGAAGTGTGAAACAATTGCGCGCAACATTGGGGCATACAGGATACTATAGACAGCTCATTAAGAGTTATGCCCTGATTACCACATCGATGGAGAAGTTGCTAAAGAAGGATGCTACATTCTTTTGGAATGAAGAATGTTAGGAAAGCTTAGATATCTTAAAGGAAAAGATGGTGACCACGTCGATCCTACTCTTCCCAGATTGGACGAAGGAATTTCACGTGCATGTGGATACATCATGTATTGCACTCGAGGAAGTACTGACACAGGCGGGTGAGGGAGTATTGGACCACCCTATAGCATTTGTGAGTAGGAAATTGTCTAAAGCTAAGAAGAACTATTCAATGATAGAGCGTGAAGGTTTGGCTATGGTGTATTTTTGCTCCAAAAGTTCAGACACTACTTGCTAGGTAGAAACTTTAAGATGTATACAAACCATTCTGCATTAGAGTACTTGGTTAAGAAGCCTATGTTAGGGGCCAAGATATGTAGATGGCCTTTGTTGTTTTAGAAATATTATTTTGAAGTTATTGTGAAGCCAGGACAATTGAATGCAGCACCAGATCATCTATTGCACATTGAAACTAGAGAGGAACCTACTAACATGGAGGAAGGATTGCGTGATGCGCAACTATTTGCAGTGCATGTTGGGACAATCACTTTGCAGATATCAAAGACTTCTTGATGACTGCGACGGCTCTAGAGGAGTAAACTAGTCAACAAAAGAAGGATTTGGTGGTGCACGTGGTAGATTTTTCTATCATTGCAGGGCATTTATATAAAATGGTCTCGGATGAAATTATGTGACACTATGTACTTAAATTTGAATGGAACAACATCCTCACTGAAGATAATGGAGGAGCCGCAGGAGGACGTTACGCAAGAAAAGCAACATCAGAGAATATTTTACGCCTTTGGTTATGGTGGCTGATGCTACATAAGGATTCCAAGGCTTATTGTAAGGCATGTGATGCATTTTAGAGGACGGGAAGGCCATTACAGAGGGATGAGCTTCCTCTGAATTAGCGAGTGTTATTACAACCATTCGAAATGTGGGTGACTGATTTTGTAGGACCAATCTAGCCTCTAGGAAAGAAGATGGGTTTGTTGTATATCATCACCGTGATGGAGTATTTGACGAAATGGGTGGAGGTGAAGCCTGTGAAGGATTGTACAAAGGAAACAATAGCAATGTTCCTCTTTGAATATGTGCAAACTAGGTTTGGTTACCCAAAGATTTTGATGAGTGATTGTGGTATGCATTTCGTTAATGAAATGATCAACACGCTGACAGAAAAATTTCAAGTTTATCATCAGAAGGGTATGCCATACCACCCGAAGACTAATGGAATGGTTGGAGCATTTAATAAGATATTGGATAATGCATTGACAAAGTTTTCCAATGCACAAATGAATGACTGGGATGTGTACGTACACACAGTGCTATGGGCTTACAGAACTACTTGCAAAAATTTGACTGGACAGACACCTTTCTGGCTGGTTTATGGCATAGAAACTGTGATGTCGATGGAGTACATTGTACCTAGTCTATGCATAGTGGCTTTCACAGGAATGGTAGATCACAAAGTCCTAGTGGAGCGGCTTGCGTAGCTGACAGAACATGATGAAGACATATTTTCGGCTCAATTCCATCAGCAAGTTCAGAAGGAGCGTAAAAAGGCATGACATGATCGACACATCAAACTGTGCACCTTCAAGGTAAATGATTTAGTTTTATTATATGACAGCAAGTTTGAAAATTTTCCAAGAAAATTTCATATGCATTGGGTTGGGCCCTATGTAATCAAGGAGATTACTGATGGTGGAGAATTTCAGCTGGTGAAATTGAATAGAGATCCTTTTCTCGAAAAGGTAAATGGTAGCTGATTGAAGCCATACACTGGGGATCCGGCTAGATGACTATGTAATGGAAGCACGGTCTTAGCTCTACAAGTAGCTGAAAGGAGGCGTGGGACTATAAACTAAATTGCTGGCTTGTAGGGTTACGTGACTGTGCAGGATGGAAGAATGTCATACCATCAGCAGAAGCACAAAGGGAGTTGCGCTAAAGGAGGAAAGACCATGCATAGCAACTGAAAAATGACCATTACAATCACTGTTCATGATTTGATAGTGAGAAAACAACTAAGAGGAGTGGTCAACGTAGCCACCCAAATATTGGCCAGGAAGATCATGTGGAAGTGTCACGCATAGGAGGTGCCATCACAAGTAGTCTTATTAGTAGCCTAGCGCATTTAGGGTGTACCATTTAATTGGGTGTGCCACCACTGCAGAGAGTTCCTAGCGAACTATAGAGTAGCGCAGTTTCAAAGTAATATGTTCCATTATGAATGGTTGTTGTTATCAAGTGTGCTAGTTTCATGGCAATTGCCGAAGGGTAGTCAGTTTCCTTCTATCGCGATAGATTTTCCAAAAACAGTGAAGTTTCCTTCACTATGGGCCACGAAAGATGTTGAGTAGGTTCGCGAGAGCAAGGTCTTCTGGTTTTTTATGGAGATGAGCATAAATATTTGCATCAACTGTAAACCAAGGCTGTCACCAACTGTTTATGAGCAGTTGTTGAGATACATGGAGTTCAAGGTAGACTTTCATTGTATCTCCATCTGAGTGTGGAAAGACCTAGAGAAGAAATGGTATTATCTCCCATACCTTGTGACGGATGATTTGATAGCAAGGGTCCTCGATCGTTGGCCGACAAAATGGTGCATGGCCTTAGATTTGTCCACTGGACCTAGTAAGTCCGCAAGCAAAGACAGCAAGGAAGAGGCCCAGTTGATGTTGGGTGTGGAGCCTGCTTATCTTCTGTAGTCATAGGTATAACCACATTGGACCCCAGTTCAAAATGGGGCGGAAATGTTGCCCGTAAAATATCTGCTGCAAGGGGGTCTAGGGGGGGGCAGCTATGACCTTTGGGGAGCCCCCCCTGGCAGGGGGTTTTGGGGTCAACGCCCTCGAAGCTAAGAATAGATGTAAAATTGCCTTGTAAAAGTATAGTAATTTCTAGTCAATCTGGGTTGTTCATTAAGTGGATATCTGACGGTAGAAGTTATGTTTAATTTAGGGTTTTTTACACTAGTAGGAAACCCCTCACTATATATGAGGGAATTGTATTGCGTCTATGTAGATATATATTCTGAGTGAGAAATAGAGAGGAGATTAAGAGCGAAGAGGGTGTTACAGTGGATTTATTGTAGGTTGTATCTCTTCAGTTTGCTGGATAATATAAAAGGAAGGACTGGTTGTTTCTCCATGGACGTAGCCCAAACTAGGTGAACCACGTATATCTGTGTCTCTCTTGTTTTATGCGTTTTCTGTGTTTATATTTCTACAATATTTTATGTGTTCCATTTCTCTGTAGTATATAATTTTGTAACAATTGAAAATAAAATAGATGTCTAAATGATGGAAAAAAGAAGTAGAGGAAAATGCTAGAATTGAAGCAGAGCACACTGTTAAGGAGCAGGCAAAAGAGAAGGAAGACGAAGAAGAGCACGATTCTAAACAGATTCAAAAGTTTCCTTCACCACATATGGAGGATGAGAAACAATCTGAATAGGGTGGTGGAGACCTAGAGAGCACCCCCTTTTGGATAAAGTGGAAATGGGAGCAAGATAAATATGGGTTGCAAAATAATTCTAAGGCCTCTAAGTTATCGCTTGACCTGATTGCCTCGACAGAAGGTGACTTAGATGAAATTGGAGATAAGGTCAGGGACATGAAAACTGAACTGCTAAAGCATTTCAAGCACCAATAGAAGAAATATTTGGTTGCCATTCAGACGGGTCTACGTGAGTTGCAGATCCAAACTACTCAATTGCAAATATGTGTAGTACAAAGCGGTGCGATGTCGACTAGTTTGTTGACAGGAACTACTGAAGAAATAGAGATGGTCTGGTCGTTGGATCCCTAGGCTGTTGCGATCTTGGATAGAGCTTTGACTGTATAAGTGGAAGCTGGCAGGGTTACTGTCAATGCACTAAAGCTTATCTGGTTGAACTTGGGCGTGCTTCCAAGTGAGGCCCTTCACACCTTGCAGGTAGGTGTGATTGCAGAACTTTGGGCTCGGGAGTAACACACGCTAAGTGTGATCAGCAAACAAAAGGTCAATAATGTGTAGATGTCCATTGAGAAGACTTCAACAATTGACACATGGAAGAAAGTGCAGCAGAAGAATGAGCACATTATGCCAGTAGTCACTGAAGCATGCAAAACCATTCTGAAGCTGTATATCCTAGAAGAAGCACCAATGTAAGACAAGATTCAGAAGTTGGCTTCCGAAATGTGAGATGCAAAGACCAAGCTAGCCAAGGTTCATTTTGAGCTGAACCTTAAGATTATTGAGCTTGAGTTGAAGGCCCAACCTTCTACCACACCATAGTTCAAAGAACAACGTGAGGCAACTGTCAAGGATGAAGTTGCTCCAGTAAACAATGCAATGTAGGATTGCACTACGATCTTTGAGTAGTCACTAGAAGTACTTACCAGTCTACAGAAAGATCCTAAACTATAGAGGTTAAACACAAAGGTGAGGAAATTATAGCAAAGGTACGATGAAACAAGAGCGACGACGTGCACCGTCGTCATCACACAAAGATTGGCAAAACTGCAGGAAGCAAAGGAATTGAAGGAATAGGTTGAAGTAGTGTAGCATAAAGAGGTAGTACATAAGGTCAGATTCGGGCCTTGGTTGAATGAGGCATATGCACTCACCTCTACCATTGAAGGAAAGTTGGCCAGCATGTAGGCAGTACAACAAAACATCTAGGTAGATAGTGTGAACCAGTGATGGAGCAACTAGTAGAGCAAGTCAAGCAGGTGGTGATGCAGTGTACCACTGAGGTTGTAGTGGTGCAAGTGGAGTTGGGAGGTATTCACAGAAAGAACTCCACACCATCAGAGTGATTTGGGGTGAGTCGCCATATTCTTTTGTTGGGGGCCTATTGGGAACAGGTCCCCTAGAGTCAATTTTGGGGTTAAAAGCCCAATTTTTTGGGCAAAAAGCCCGAAGTTTTGTATAAAAAGTGTAAAGTTTTCTTATTTTGTGGTAATGGAGCATGAATATGTAAAGTGTCATAAAGGGTTTTTGCCCTTCATTTATGAAATTCATGTCGACTTTAGGAGATCTACCCATGGTCCGCGGACCATGCGATTGTATAACAAAAGAAGTCTTAGAAGAGTCTAAGTTAGTTTTTGAAGGGTAATTGAGATTTGGTAATGGGTCAGTAAGATATAAGAGAAAAGATTCTTAGTATAGGAAAGAGGCTCTGTAGTTGTATGCAGAGAGGCCTAGAGTAGACATCTATAGCTGAGTGTGTGGACTCCTGCAATTGTGTGCGTAGGATAGTTAGAGTCTGTAAAGAATATGTGAAGCATTAATAAAGAGGATTATTCTAGAATTACATGTGTTTATCTATTTACTTTTGTTATGAATGCATGTGATTATGTTATGAATAATATTGGGTTTATGATTTAATGCTAAGTGAAACTAAAAAGGAAATATAAGACCTAGATGAAACTCGATGCATCTGTAAAGGGCAGTTGAAGGAAAGAATATGAAAGATTGTTGGGTTATTTGGATCCACTAGGGTAAATGGATAGTGGTCGGACACTCATGAAAAGGGTAATAAGAAATATAAATTAAGTGACTTTGTAAAATCATATGCCTTGCCTATGTCGGTAGCTATCATTCTCAATGTTGTTCATCCTTTACATGAATAAAAGAAGTACTCTTAAACTTGACCTTATGAGCATTGGTGTTTGTGTTGTGATAATGATTATGCTAATGTCTATATATATATATGTACATATTAATGCCATTGTCTAACAATCTTGTTAGCGATCATTTTTGTGGAAGACCGATTGTTTTATGCATGTGAATGACATGAAAATGTTCCTATTTTTATGAGGAATCAAATGCGTAGAGTACCCCTAAAATATCTATGATTTTAGTATCATGTGGATATGTTTTTGATATTATGTGTTTATAACGATGGTTATGTTTATTATATGAACAAGGAAGTGTTCCCTAGAGGTTTTGGGTTGGGTTAGGATCTTTGAAGCCCTGTAACAACTTAGGTTACTTGCTGGTTGTAGGTTAAGAATAGTAGTCCCTGGAGCATTGGACAACTTGGGAAGAAAAGAATCTTGAGTTAATATCTGCAAAGATCATTTTTTAATATCTCCATGTTTATGCTTTAATTTTAACAATATGTTATGTGACATGCTAGGACAAGGATGGATAATTGAGAACACCACAAATCCTTGATTTGTATTGTGAATGCACGTAGTAAGCCGTCGGGAAGGCACCGAAGGGAAGGTTACCTGGTAGAGCCTGTGTGGTCTCTAGATGTGCAGTAATATTGTTGTGTACATGTTGTCCATGTTGTGTTGTGTAAATGTTGTACATGTTGTGTTGTGTACAAATTGTACATGTGTGGTGTATGTGTTTTACTTTCCCATGTGTATTATGTGTGTGTTGCATTGTATCATGTGTATATGTGAAAGAGTTTTGGTACATAATGTGTAGGTGTATGTGTTGTATAATATGTTGTGGAAGGCAAATTTGAGACTGTCTAGGTTCGCTTGTTATTGATATTGAGGGAGGAGGCAATGTACTTTCCAAATTCCCTTGTTGTTGTTATTGAGGGAGGATGTGGTTTATTTTCTATATTCCCTCATTTCTTTGAAAGAGAAGAGAAGAGAAGGCACTAAGTCCTTTCTGGGTTTGTAAATTGATCCAGTGTGCGTATGTTGTCAAGATAACATAATGTAGGTGAAACCGTTCCCTAGATCTCTACAATAGACAATAATAGGAAGGGATATCATCAAGATTTTATCATTAAGATGGAAGGCGGAACCAAAGGGAGAGTTCCAAGTAGAGACCCAATTCGTATTGCAACAGAAATAAATCATGCTTTAGAACTGAGAAATAGAGCAAGATAAAGTGCATGGAAGCACTTAAGGGATAAGGAGGATATATGGAAGATGGTTGATCAGATGTATATATAATAGCTAGGTTCTAGTTATACTTGAATTCATTAAGGGAATTGGAATCCCTTGGGAGATAATATGTCCAAGTTTTCAGTTGTAGGGTAGCATGCTTGGTACAACATGGTAAGGTAAACATTATATCGTTCTATTTATTAATGCACTAACAATTGTGTGTTTATGGCAATATGATGCAAGGAATCGCATGGAGAAGGAAACTACCATAGATCTTTAATAAGTCTTGTGTTGATCTTTCACTCATGAAGACTTTCAAGCATCCAGAAACCATGGGGTTTGATTCATCGTGTCTACTGAAAGTTTCCCGCTTTCATTGTTTTGTGACTTGTTTGTGCTTCATTTGTGGTTTTAACTATGATTGGTGCATGGCCATGACACTTTGTTTGTGGTGTTGTATTATTGTTTGGTTTTCCATGTTTTTTTGTATTTGCTTCTTGTTCTTACCATTGATGTTTTAAGGGTCTTTGGGATTGTCTGGGGCATGTGAAAAGTTAATGGATCTTCGGGGAAACTAAGTGAAACTGAATAGGAAATATAAGATCTAGATGAAGCTCGATGCATGAATAAAGGGAAGCTAAAGGAAGGAATATGAAAAATAGTTGGGTTGGTTGGGTCCACTGTGGTAAATGGACAGTGGTAGAAAACTCATGAGAAAGGTCATAACAAATATAAATTAAATTGATTTGATGTATCATATGCCTTAGCTATGTTCGTAACTATAATTCTCAATGTTGTGCATCCTTTTCTTGAATAAAAGAAGTACTCTTAATATTGACATTATCAACATTGGTATTTGTGTTGTGATAATGATTATGTTAATATACATATATAATATATATAATATATATATATATATATATATAATATATATATATATATTATATAATATATAATATATATATATATATATAATATATATATATATATATATATATATATATATATATTAATGCCATTGTCTAACAGGTTAGCTAGCGATCGTTCTTGTGGAAGAATGATTATTTTATGCAAGTGAATGGCATGAAAAGGTTCTTGGCTTTATGAAGAATCAAGTGAGCAGAGTAGCCCTCAAAGATCTATGATTTTAGTATCATGTGGATATGATTTCGATATTATGTGTTTATAACTATGGTTATGTTTATGCTATGAACAAGGAAGCATTCCCTAGAGGTTTTGGGTTGGATTAGGACCTTTGAAGACCTGTGCCAACTTGGGTTCTGTGTAGTTTGCGGGTTAAGAATAGTAGTCCTTAGAGCCTTGGACAACTTGGGAAGAGACCATTCTCATTTCTAAATATCTCCATGTTTTTTTCTTTTATTTTAACAATGTGTTATGTGACATGCTAGGACAAGGATGTTTAATTGAGAACACCAGAAATCCCTGATTTATATTGTAAGTGCATGTAGTAAGACATGGGGAAGGCACTAGAGGCAAGGTTTCCTCATAGAGGTAGTGTGGTCTCTAGATGTGCAATAATATTTTTGTGTACATGTTTTACATGTTGTGTTGTGAAAACATTGTACATGTCATGTTGTGTAAATGTTGTACATGTGTGGTGTACGTGTTTTACTGTGCCATGTGTATTGCATGTGTGTTGTGTTGTATGATAGGTACATGTGAAATTGTTTTAATACATAATGTGTAGGTGTATGTGTTGTATAATATGGTGGGAAAGGTGGGTTTGTGATTGTGTAGATGCCCTTGTTGATATTGAGGGAGGAGGCAATGTAGTCTCTAGATTCCCTTGTTGTTGATATTTACGGAAGATGTGGTATATTCTCAGGATTCTCATATTACTTTGGAAGAGAAGAGAAGAGAAGTCACTTGGACATTTCCAAGTTTGTAACTGATCTAGTGTGTGTACATGGTCAGGAGAACAGAAGGTTTAACAACTGATCTAGTGTGTGTATGAAAAAGACAAAGACCAAGGCAAAATAAAAGAATAATTTAAAGATAAGGATCTGTATTTTATTTTAGTTTTTAAATTCAAATTATCAACATAATCCATGATTTTGATTTATGTTCCTTGAGTTTTAAGCTAACAAGATGTGATATTTTTATACATGATGATTTGATAAAGGAGATAATTTGACTTATTGTGACAAGAATTAAGCATAAATGCAGATGTCACCTCATTGATGAGCTACTCATGAGGTATGATCTAAATTTATTATAATTCCTTTTGAGCCTAATGGAAATTATGTTCTTAGTACAAGAAAGCATGAAAATGCCAAGTTGGGTGGTTGGAATTGGTTGTGCGAGTGTTAGAAGCAGTAGTAAAAGGAATTGGAGCATGCCACAATATGTCGGTGAAGGACTTCAGAAGTAGGGCTATTGTGGGACACTGGTACTCAATATTGTCCATTAATTTCCATAAGCATGCTATGATCGGTATGATGGTTTTGATGAAGGGTTATGCCTTGGATTTTGGACCTTCCAATAGGAGGAAATCTTCCCAATGAATGGATCACCCGAGTGAGTGGGAAGCAAAGAAGGGGATGTTGAAACTTGGAAGGTGAACGATTGCGTGGAAGAGGTGACTAGATTGCCCGAGGTACTGGGAAGAAAAGAATAGAAGGTCTGGGAATAATTTTTTTTTGGATGATAGAATTGCTAATTGGAATTAGAAGCACATTGGGGGTGTACCTAGGAGTAATTAGCTAGTAATTGTTCACTGAGAGAACATGTAGTGAAAGGATTGTACCACTGGAAATTGGAGACAAAATTTGATTTTAGTATTAGACTCTAGACTTCTTGGGAAGGAGGTGAATCCTTGGTATTATTTTTGAGGGTGGAGGTGTGAGCCTCTCCGCTCCCTTGCTGCCAAGGTGAGCATCATATCCTTTTATTTGGTTTTTGAAGAAAATGTGCATATATATATATATATAATATAATATTATATATATATATATATATATATATATAATATTATATTATATATATAATATATATATATCTGTGCGTGTGCACATGTGTGTGTGTGGTGTATTATTGTAAATACTTCATCAAGTTGTGTTTATAAATTCACATAAGCAGTATGTTTTTGCTAGGCTTAAGGGTCATAGAACATCGAGGATGGTGTTCCCACAAGGGGGAGGGTGTTTATAATAGCCCCGAGCTATATTTCCATGTACAAAGGAAAAATAAACCAAGGTCATGGGACACATATTCCAATTTGAATGGGGGGGGGGAACATCACATTTGGGGTCACTTGTGGCTAATTAATGGATGTGGAAACCGACATTGGCATTGGCAAAAGACAAAGGGAAATAAATATCAATTAATTCAAGAAATAAAGGAAGACTAGAGAAATGTAAGATGAAGAGAAAAGAATATGTGGACAAGGGAAATTAAAGAGAAAATAAAGGAAAATGAAAGGAATAGACGCTAGACGTCAATGATAAAAAGGAACCTAAGAGACAATTGACAACTTTTGATTAGCTTTGGATCAATTTTGAACTTTGATAGCTCTAGTTTTTCTAACCAAGAAATCGAACTCCAAGAGAGAGAACAAGCAAGGTAGAAAGCAAGCAAGGAAAGAAAGGGAGCACAAGGGGAAGTATGGACAACAACAAGTAAATGAGGAAAATGATTGCAGATTTGTAAGTAACAGTGTGCATGTGTGGTTTACCGTGTTGATTTTTGATGCATGGTATATGGATTGGTTCATTGTTTGTGTTTTTTATCATTGGCATGGAATTTTCCTGGATTAACAATGGTTTACAACCTTTCCTTTTCCATTTCTAGGATAGCCATCATGTAGTGGGTTCCTTGTTTTAGTCAAGCTTTGGATTGCTATTAGATTTTAGATCCTGGTTGAGGTGGTCTTAGGAAAATTCCCAAGGGTTGAGGGTGGAGATGTTGCTCTCCTGAATCTCTTGATAGTTGGGAAGAGACAAGAAAATTCCTCTAGGCATGGTGAATAAGCTCTTAGGAATCCAAGGTTTTTTTGTTTTGGTGATTTCTAGACTAGTTTGAGATCACTATGGTTGATAGTTGAGGTGGTTTAGCCTCTAGAAGCCTTGGTTGGTTTTGTTTTGGTCTGTTTTATCACATGTAACCTCACAATCATGCTTGGAATATGGCACAAGGATGATTGGATGAAAGAGAGATTTGGCTCAACCCAATCTATGGTCAAGTGGTATGTGGAAGTCCCTGAATTGGTTGGCTTTATGCATATTTTATTATATGTTATTTCTTATTGAGATCAATAAGCACATGTATTGGTTATTTTGATGATTCTATGATTGGTTTACCACGGTTCCATTTTCATTCAATGATGTGCTCTTGTTATGAATCTTGTTCATTATTAGATAATTTAATGAATATTTACATGAATGTATGAGCTAATAAGTTTTGTTGCAACTAGCATGAGAGGGAAGTTAGCCTTCTTGATGATTCTCCAATGAAATTAATGAGATTGTGAATAGGTACTCATTCATGACTTGTAGCTACTATGTTTACCATATGTTTGTCTAAATGTTTATCATGTGTTTGGCATGTTTGGGAAAGATCTGAGCCTAAGCATAGATTAGTTAGACTTGTCATTATATCAGACTTTATTTTGAAAATTTTTGGGCAGTGGCATGTAGGTTAGACCTGAAAGCTATGCACTAAATGCATTGTCGCACACCTAAAATTTAGGATTTTTTGTTGTGGCCACATGGAGGTAGGATTTTGCGTGTATTTGGATGCTTCTGGCTACATGGACCACTTAGCATGCATACAAATGAGCTCCAAATCTTGGGAAAAATATATTTCTAACTTAGGGAAATGTCATTAATTGATGTTGTGTGGGATCTGGGTGATCAGGTGTCCTTGCAAGGTTTTAGTAATTTTCTGAGTGGTAAACCATATTTCCATAATCAAAACTTAGTTGTTGGGTAATGATTAGTAACTCTCATCTCATGTTTACCTTGGTGAGCTTGTAAAAGAAGGTAAATATGGGCTGGAGTGTTAGAGGTTCCATCTAACCCACCATGTCAATATAGGGCATGGGGTCAATGGGTCCCTCCCAATCATGTTTTTCCATTGTTTTTCATTATAAATGGTCCACAGGAAATCCAAGAGTTCTAACATTGTTCACTCTTCTACACTTTTTGACTTTGGGATGCCTAGATATAAGTTTCTCTCAAAATTGATATGATCCCCTTACATTGTATTTGGGCCAATAGTCATTTGGGGCTTGTTAGGGGGTGTGCACCATTTCTACTCTTGGATCCTTGATGCTTGAATATACAACTTCTCTAGAATCAATCCAACACTAGATACATTTAGGCCTTCCCATACCTTCTCGACATCACTAACCTCT
This sequence comes from Pinus taeda, assembly GCA_000404065.3. Lineage (NCBI taxonomy): Eukaryota > Viridiplantae > Streptophyta > Pinopsida > Pinales > Pinaceae > Pinus > Pinus taeda. The sequence goes on from APFE031608293.1 coordinate 193,391, forward strand.
GGATGCCCCAAATCCTAGATGCGTCTGTAACAACCCTGGTGAAAATTCCATGTAAAAATATATATAAGCCCATGGTCGATGGGACACATATTCCAAGTTGAATTGTTGGATAAATATCCTAGTGGGTGCTTATTCGATCTATTATGGCTAAGGGAATTGACAAATTCAATGACTAAGGCTTTGGAAAGGAAAAATGGCATTTTTGGCACATTTTTTCATGAAAATAATGGAAACTAGGAGAAAAAGAAGGTGAAAGGTAATAGGTTGCATGTGCGGAGGAAAATGAAGGAAAATAATGGAAATGAAGAAAATAGAGGCCTCATTCATTGTTGGCATTATGTTTCTGGTATGGTTATATGTTACAGATGTTGTACTTGATGGCAACACCCATGGCAATATGATGAGAATTAAGAAGTACGTAGGAGAACAGTTCAGAAGATGCGTACCCGCAGGTATGTCGTACAGGGACCGCGTCCAGACACGCAGATTACCCATTCATGAGGTGCGTACCCCAGTGCACACACTTCAAGGCAGTAAAGCGCGCACACGTGGGGTTCCTTATGTTTTAACCTTGGTATTTAGCCGACAGTATTGTGTTATTATGGTTTTGGCCCATGGTATTGTTTTATTTTATTATTATTATTGAGCCCCATGATCCATGATTTGAGGAAGAGCTTGCCTATATTAAGCAAAGGAGATCATTTGGCTTTTGTATGCTTTTGGGTTGAATATCTTAAGATCTGAAATATTGGGTTATTGTTTCAAAAGCTTGATCTATATGAAAGTGAAGTGGAAAGCGAATCTGTGAAGAGTGATCTCTCGAGTGCTGATCAGATCTGGGTATCCGTTTAACTGTAGCACACTGGTGATCTGTAAATTCGGCCCTAATCTGATGTACGCAGGTGTTTAACGGTGCCTCTGCGTAGGTACGCAGAGTAGAAGAAGGCGAGTTGCGTGGGTACGCAGTGCAGAAGAAGGGTGACTGCGTGGGTACGTAGAGCAGAAACAAGCGAACTGCGTGGGTGCGCAAAGCAGTAGTGGTTCAGGTGCGTACGCACAGGAAGAGTACGCGGCGCGACAGTGTTTTTGGGTGCGTGCCTACTGTGGGAGTACGCGGCGTGATAGTGCATTTGGGTGCGTACTGTACGTAGCACAGTAGAAGAAGCAGTGCGTGGTCACGCAGTGCAGCAGAAGGAGCTCTACGGGTATACACAGAGAAGCAGAGGGTGAAGTGCGTAGCAACGCAGGCCAGTAAAAGGAAAACTGCGTATCTGACTTAAGATCTTCTGTTGATTGAATTTTTCTGTTGATAAGGTGTTCTGGGTTCAGTTCTGTTATTTTGATCTGGTTACTGCAACTGGCTGTAATTTATATGTACTTGATGATCATTTGATGTATATAGATCCAGTTTGAAAATTTATGAAAAGTGATCCTTGTAAGAAAAGAAGTAGGGGGTTGTAGCTCCCTTCCAGGAGAGACTGGAAAACGAGAGAGAGTTGTACCTCTCTGCAGGTTGCAGCCTACGCACTGGTAAAGGATTGCACCAATACAAGACCATTGTAAAAGGAGTTTCTAATTTGGAAGAAGATAGAGACATATTGCAGCAGGTGGTTTTCACCCACATTGGGTTTCCACCTTATATCTGGTGTTCTTTGATGTGGCTGTCTGTTTTTCTTGTCCATGCTCATTATTTTATAGTATTGATATGCAAAAATAATTCAAAGTATAAATAAGGAAGATTTGGTAAAAGGACTAGATAATACTGATTCACCCCCCCTCTCAGTATTATTTTCAACAATTGGTATCAGAGCAGGTTCTTCTAAAGAAGCTTGATCGCTTGAAGGAAGATCTTTCATCATGAGAAACTACGAGAGGGAAGCATCTATCAGGCCACCGGTTTTTGATGGGACAAACTTCAATTATTGGAAGGTAAGAGTTACTGCCTATCTCCAATCTCTTGGTACAGAAGTTTGGAACATCGTAGAGACAGGTTATGCTTTTCCTTCAGCTACTCCTATAGATGCAGACGAGAAAAAGAAGTATGAAACAAATGCAAAAGCAGTCAGTACCCTATATCCCAATCGGAATTCATGAAGGTAATGCACTATAAATCCGTAAAAGAGATATGGGACAAAATTGTCACGAGCTATGAAGGAGATGAACAGGTAAAGCGTGCCAAACTTCAAACTCGCAGGATTCAGTATGAGACTCTCAAGATGTATAATGATGAAAGTGTGGCTAACTATTTTCTTCGGGTAGATGAAGTTGTTAATTTTATGAAAAATTTGGGTGAAGAAATAAAAGAGGCTATTGTGGTTGAAAAGGTTCTAAGATCATTGTCCCCCAAGTTTGAATCTAAAGTATCTGCAATAGAAGAAAAAGAAAATCTACGAATTCTTACTATGTCTCAGCTACATGGAATTCTAACTGCTTATGAAATGAGAAAGGGAGGTCCATCAGATAGAAGAGAAGCTGCTTTCAAGGCATAAGGCAAAGGAGATTATTATGAAGCAAGCCACATCTCAGAAGAAGAGGAAGAAGGATCAAACTTTGTCAGAAATCTTCAAAGGGGTTCTGGAAGGTTCAGAGGTAAGTTGCCTTTTAAATGCTTTGCTTGTGGAAGAGTAGGTCATTATGCTGCAAAATGTCCTTATAAGGATAAAGGAAATGAACCTGCTAGATGGAACAAGAAACAGAGTGCAAGTAAGAAAAGCTACTACACTCATGAAGACAGTGATGGTCTATCAAACAGTGATGAAGATGAACGAGGTAATGAATATAAATTGTTAATGGCATTTGAAGATGATGATTATATGGATGCTATAGATGTGGATTACTTTTATGAAGAAATTACTAAACTTAAGAGATGTATAGAAGAGAAGAATATGATCATTGATACTCTACAATTTCAAATTGATGAAAAGGAAAGACATCTTGAAAAATTAGAAGGTGAAATTGTTGGTCTTAGAAAAGAGATTGAGAAAACAAAGCTATTAATCTTAAGTTTGTCAAAGGATCTGAAACTTTGGATGAGATTATCAATGGGCAGCGGTCTCCTCTAAACAAGACAGACAGGTATGGGCTATAATGGAGAAACTTCTCAAGCATCCACCTCAAAAAGTTATCTTGATGCAGCAAGAAGAAATGAGCAAAAGCACAATGAAGACCATCAGGTAAAACAGGGACGAATTGCAAACAGAAACTATCAGGGCAATCCATCTTAAGGGTGAACAAAAGCTACAACCAGCCACAGGTAAAATCTTCTCAATTTGGTTCAAGAATAGATGACAA
>APFE031608295.1:0-13770 GCA_000404065.3 Pinus taeda
ATTGCAGAAATATAAACATAGAAAATGCATAAAACAAGAGAGACACAAATATACGTGGTTCACCCAGTTTGGGCTACGTCCACGAAGAAACAGCCAGTCCTTCTTTTATTATATTATCCAGCAAACTGAAGAGATACAACCTACAATAGATCCACTGTAACTCCCTCTTCACTCTCAATCTCCTCTCTTTCCTCAGTCAGAATATAGATCTATATAGACGCAATATAATTCCCTCATATATAGCGAGGGGTTGCCTTCTAGGGCAAAAAACCTTAAATTAAACATAACTTCTACCGTCAGATCTTTGCCTAATGAATGACCCAGTTTGACTACGAAATTAAAACATTTTACAAGGCAATTTTACATCTATTCTTAGCTTCAGGGGCGCTACCCCGATCCCCCCGTTAGGGGGGGGCTCCCAAGAGGTTGCAGCTGCCCCACCGGGACCCCCCTTGTAGCGAATATTTTACGGGCGGCGTTGCCGCCCCATTACGAACTGGGGTCCAATGCAGTGATACCTTTGAATACATAAGATAATCAGGCTCCACACCTCCATTCTTTCTATCAAACTGGATAAGGTTCTAAAAATATGAAATTAGAAGCAAGCAAAACAAACTTGTTTGAGGGAAAAAAATAGTATGTTGTGAAAAGTTATTGAAAAACTTTCTTCTCCCTATCTATGATTGTTGGTTTGTCTTAACATTTTCCTATGCCATCTCTTAAACAAATCATTTGACATTCCTCTTCAGTTACTCCGCATGCACTATATGTATATCTATTTTGATTTGGAAATCTCAGACGTCCAACGTCGTAGAGTAAAATTAACAGTTGAATTTGTTATGTCTTTGATCTTGCTCCATGTTCATTAAAATATACAGATTATGTAATTGAAATAAAAATAAGGATACCTCTCAACCTAAGAAAATATTAATTTCCTTTTCCATCAAGTTAACTTCATTTTTTAAAATATTGAAAGGCACTTAGAAGGCACATATTTAGCCAAAAGCCCTATAATGTCATAAGAGGAACTCCCTCCAATTTTAATTGAGATTTGGTTTAGATTCTTTGCAACTCATTTTTTCGTTCGTAGCTTGTTAACACTATAAATACTCATTAATTGAGTTTGCTTTAGTGTATTTGCATGTAATGGCTTCTTTGGTTGTGTAACACATTATAGTACAAAACATCAGTATATCTATTACACTCTCTTACAATAAATTCTATTTTAGTGTCTACGAGTACTTAGATTTATACGTGCACAAATTTGTCTTGAAATATACAATATTCATGTGAATCTATTTCTTGGTGTATATATATTTTTAATCCACAATTCTTGGAAGTGCACATCAAAGGAAACACCTTTGAATAGAAACATGTGTTTTTTTTAACAAACAAACAAAAAACATGCCTGTCAATTTCTAGGCCTGCTTGGAGTAGTTGTTGATATACGCAATCCCTTGCTCTAAGATAAATGATTGCATTTCTGGGGTTTTTGTTGCATTGAGATAGTGCTAATGGGATGGCTTGGTTGTTTTCAAGGTAATATTGCAGGGATAATGGGATGCCCTTTCTAGCTTTCAGAGGATGGCATATAGCTTCTTTTGCAACTAATCATTTAGGTAAAGCACAAAGAGTATATATCAAAAGCATCCAACTATACAATGTTTATGAGATTTGTACTTGTAAAAAGGGAGTTCCATTTTTCAGCTCGTCATTACTTATTCCAACACAAAGTGAACACCATTTTGTAGGATGGCATAAGTTATGTCTTAGTTCTCTAGTATGGGATTAAGTGCCACTTTTCACACAAAGTTATGATCATATAAGTTATTTCCAGTAATTCCTAATAATGTGTCAAAGTATTGGCCACAATTGATCCAGAAGATGATGCAAAGGATCTAGCAGTGGTAATAAGCAATAAACATAAAGACGATGAAAGCCTCCCAAGGCCAAAACAACGCTCCTCAGTTGCCCCGACTGGGAAGCATACATAACCTCTTCAGGCCAATGCTTGGTACAAATTCCTTCCCACAGTGCCTCCTCTTCGGCAACGTGCTTCCAATGACGGCTCACACAGGCAGCAATCGCTAGAGACTTAGAATCCAAATACTTCAACACCTTGAACAACACGTCCTTGGAACAAGACTTAATGTAACCACCATCGTGTTATTCCCGCCTCATTTTCTTCACCTTAATCTCCTTCCCTTGATGAATCCAAGGAAGAGGAAAGCGTTGCTTGTGCTCAACAGCATCAGACTCTGCGTAGGGCAAATGCTAGTTGAATACTCAACAACAGTCATTAACTCCCCGCCTCGAAAGGTAGTCGTACTTCGTGCAACAGGATACATCGGACTTGATAAAATTTTACACGTGTTGAATTATGATGGGAGAGAACAACAAAAATGGAGTGAGGGGATTGGTTGAGCTAAATAGTGTTTTCCTAACCAACTTAATAGAGAAAACACCTTTCGATGTAATCAGTGAATTCAATATTTATTTTCTATAAAATGATATTATTAGTTTTTCTCACTCTATGTGTGAATATGATGATGTTATCTTCTATGTATAGTAGTTATTTTATGGAAGGCGCTTCATTCTTAAGTTAGAAGGTTTAAGACAACCACTTCTAGTTTACCTCTTATTGGAAACTGCTTTTTTATAATGTATATTTTTCATCTCCATACCAATTATTTTTAAAATATGTTTTCTCATTCCTAAGACACATCATATATGAGATGTATGCATTAATGTAACCTTCTAGATGTCCCTACCATTGGATGCATACAATCAATATTAATGGTTCCTTTCTTGCGAGGTTTGTCTCATCAATTTACTCTTCCATTCCTCATCAAATGTAATAATTTGTATACCAAATTTCTAGAGATTTTGTTGTGACAATATCCTAATTAGTTTCTATTCACTTTTCTTCTATTGTAAAATAAAGCCCACATTTGATCTTATTTTTTTCATCAAAGAAAAACCCATTGCTTTTTTGTATTAAAAAAGTAGTTACATCTTTCTATATTCACCAAATAAATAAACCAAGTATATGTAGCATTTACTAACCATTTTCCCACCCAAAAAGAGTCAATCAACTTCCATAGTAGCCAAACAAAAATCTAACAAAATTACTAGTAGCATAACCCATATAACATAAGTCAACTAAAAATAGGGAGGTAATTAACTATCTCGTAATACCCCAAAATTTCAAAAATCACAAAATAATAGTCCACCAATGGTCTGTTGTAAAAGATAAATAAGGACAAACTAAAGCAAAGGAAAACTTCCAAGATTAGTAGCTCCATGTTTGTACTCTTCATAATGTAGAGTTCCTGACTGTGAATTAGGTCCCTTCTTAGACAAGGAATGAGCTACATTGTTTAATTCCCTAAAAATGTGGAACATTGAAATTCCATGGAAATCTTTTAGAAGGTCTATGATAAAGAGTAGGGATCAATATCTTTACTTTGAATATTTCTCTTTTGAGACTATTACTCGTTCTACTCCCTCGGATCGGTCTAGATGTTAGTTTACATGAGTTTCAAATCTCTTAGATTCAGTGGGCATTCAGTTGGATCATCTCCCTCCTTTCTGATATTCCTTTGATGCTCTTGGTCACCTTTTACCTATTAGACCATAATTGAACAAGATCACTAGGGAGGAATCTATAGGCAGTTCATCTAGGTCACCTGGGGAAATCCTCTAAGAGGGTTGCACCAAAGATGACCTTCTACGCTAATCACTTCTTGGAGTTGAGATACGGGCTCATTGTTCGACCCCAGTATATGTTTCAACAATGGATGCATGCTCTTCACTTTCCTCAAGGCCAGTTAAGAGTAGGTTCTCTTAGACTTTGGGCGGAGATGAACCACTAGATTGATAGACCAGAAAAAATATGTCAAGTATGTCATTTACAGGAAGTAGATACCGAGGTGCACTTCATTTTTGGATGCCCTATCTATTACGAGATCATAGGAAGGTTTCATTGCTTGTTTAGAGATTCTGAGACCCTCGCAGGATTTTTCAGGTATCCTAATCACAGATGTTTGGCCATATATATGCAGGAGGCTCTCAAGTTTTAAGCGTGTATTCTTCAACCTCCCATTAGACTAGACTCCACATAGAGGATCACGACATTTTTCGGGGTACTACCTTCAGACAGGGGCACCAAGAGACCAATTGATACAAGTACATATCCAAACTCGAGATCAGTGAGGATTTGTGGGACCTCACCACGCCACATGACATCTCAGCAGCAGATCCATTCCTAGGAGAATGACTAGGTCCTCAAGACCTCAACAATGTGTGAATATCTAGGCAGAACAATCCACACTTTCCACCAACTCTTCATCAAGTCAACATACTTTGTTGAGTTTCTACAATGTTCTTCATTCAGCCTCAGACGTGGAGAGAGATAGGTCTGATTCTCAGACCCATTAGCTCTTGGATTTTCTCCTCCATGGAATTTCACGCATTATATCCTTTATAATTCATGCATTGTATCATTTATATTCGGGCATTATATCTTTTATAGGAGACTGTTTGGTTCTCCTGCATTATATGGACATCATTGTACTCAACAGTCCTTTTGACCTACTTTGTGGTCAATAGTTGGACATAAATATAATTATCTTATCTATCTTATCTTATCTTGTTGTCATGAGGAGATAACTTACATTAACAACGGCACTTTATAGGTCATTTTTACAAAAAAAAAAAAAACTTGAGTACTCTTAATGGATTTATTTTTATTGGGATGGGTGTGTTTTGTTTTGTGATGTTTCATATTTAGGTGGGTAATTACCATTAGAATTGTGTGTAATTTGTTTTATGATGTTTTCATTCAAGTAACAAACTACTAATTAGAAATGACCTTTTTTCACAATTAAACATATGTATTAGTTCTTCCTAAGTTCTTTTTAGCTTTTACATGTTATAAAAATATTTATTGATAATGGAAACTTAAACCTGTGTGCTTGATGAAATACAAGTAAATACACCAGGAATGACTAATTTTTAAAATCACCTTCAGTTGAAAACTTTAAAAAATGATCTTGAATATTGTCTGCCAAAAACACATTGTAGTTGAAAATCATTGAGGGCTTATTACCCACAAAGAACACTGATAGAAATCCTAATATTACTTCATTGGCCCACTGATCGGTAGGGTAACCAACAAACATGTGACCATAGAGATGACTTGCCTAGACATTTCTGGGAAAATTGAAGTGGAATAAGGTGGATTGGTCTTAGGCAACTCATAATTCTTCCATAAAAATGACTCAAAGATTTGGGCTCGTTGAGGAAATGTGAGTTTTTAGTAAATCTCCAAGAGAGAATTAGTGGAAAACGGGTGCATAGGGGGTGAAGGATTGGTTTGAAGTACTTAACATATGGACTCAAGAGTAATAGCAAATAAAAATCATTATTTTGGGCAATTACAACCCTCTGACTAAGAATATATCTCAAATGACACCAAGTAACAAATTTAGGGAAGATATGGGTCTGGGGAAAAACAAATTAGGGAAGGAAAGACTCCCAAATGCCCAATTCATCACCGACATCAAGAAACTTCTAGTTTGCCCAATTGTGGATTTCATAAAGGTCGAACTCACATTGGGTTTCTGGGATTTTATACTGTGTATCTACTAGGGGAAACTCATCTAAGTTAACTATAGAAGGTAATGTAGGGCTCACATTGCCCCTTGCAACTACCCAGACAAATCTACAATAATTATGTAATAAAATATGTTATAAACATTAATGATATACTGCACAAATAATGAGTATAACATGTGATATTAAATTTGAACAAATGAAAATTGATATTATACGTTAGCTTTTAACTTTTTTGCAGTCAGACTCTGCACTCACATATCTATTTTGTGAAAAAAATCTACAAAATCCTTTAGTACGGAATGCAGGGGTTATGTTGATGGTGTTGGATTCTGTCAAATACAGGTGATCTCCTTGATGTGGATTCCCAATTAGACCTCACATCATTTGATATATGAATCTCATTCGGTTACATGGTCTGACCACCATTACGAACGATTTAAAGGTACGCCTTGGCCTCAACACATACACAATGGATCATAAATAAAACTTTGGGATAGCAAGTATGTAATCTTTGTGTGACATCAAGTGTAGAGTGTAAAGAGAGCTTCCACAAACATAAGAGAGGTGAGCATCTAATAGAGAAGTAATAGTACTATCCTAAGAGAGACACAAGGATAGAGGCTTGTTGATTAACCAGTAAATTAGTTCACAAGATAAACAATAATAATGAAAGCATAAACAACACCCATTCAACAATATCCCTATCTAAATCAATGAAATAGTTCATTATCTTTAGTATGCGTTACAATAACATATACTGCAAACATACAAAGAATAGTCTTACTACATTCACGATACATGCATGAAAGAGTGTTGGCTTAGATAGCTTCTGATAATTAATGAGAGAATCCAAGTACATTGTTACATTGGTGGAACACTAGCTCCAATAATGGAACATGAAGCTACAACTTGCTTCTCCAAAGAATTATTTTCTCTCCTATGCACCACTAGAGAAGGCAAGGCCATAAATCTAAAAATCCAATCCCTTTCCTTGAGTTATGAGGAACTATTTATAAAAAATGACAATGACTCTTGAGTTTCCTCATGACTCTTCAACTTCTATGACCTATGAGTTTCCATATAACTTTTCACATTCTAGATATAACTCTTTACATTCCACACATGTCTCTTGGACTTCATCATATTTACAAAAGACAAATTTCATATAGGATGATGGCTATTGTCGATGGTGCTATATGCTGCCAACAACTAGGGGGTCTCCTTGGTGCAAAGTCCCAATTAAACCTCACGTCGTTTGGGATAGGAGTCCCATCTGATATGTGGGCCCAGTTGCCACCATGAATTTTTTCTCTTGGCTACCAAATGAAAAGATGTTAGAGTGAGTACAAGAATGAAATGCCTAGATAATGAAACTAAGTCATCCCAAGATTAACAAATTGAAGAAAGAGGTACAAGAAAGTCACAACAACGCTAATAAGAGGTATGTCATGAGAAGGATCAATGAGCCAAAAACCAATCAGACATACATGAACAAGAACATGCCAGAGGTTAATTGCAAATTAGTTCATAATAGATCACTGACATGGCATGGAATAAGTAAGCATAGATTTGAAAGCAAACATACATGCAACAACTACATACCAGCATATTAGTCTATTGTAGCTCCCAGAGACAACCTTGGATTGGTTACAAGACTAGTGCCTGGGCACATCTATATTGGTGTGTCTCAAATGATTTCAGGAAACTAGAGACATCACTTATGTTCTATAGATACACATACACATAGACACACACACACATATATAGGAGATGGATTGGTTCATTTATCCAAAGAAATAAGACATGGATTTTTGGTACTTCTTCACGGGTTCAAATCTCATAAATAAGCATAAAAATAGTGGAGGCCGAGTGTTTCAAGGTCTTATAGCTTAACAAGATTTTGCAAAGTAGATGAGAGAGGATAAAGAGAAGGGGAAACTCATGACATAGAGCATAAGGCTTCAAACATTCTACACTTGACACATAGAGCTTGAGGCATTAAGGATTTCTATACTTATTTGAGTTACAAGCATAAATAATGAATGAAGGAGGATCTTAAAGCTATGATTCATGTGTTGCAAATTAAAGATATAATTTCAATAGTACACACAGGCATATTCATAAACAATGTTGAGACAAATGAATCTGTGAAACAGTTACAGGCATTTGCATTAACATATATATACTAATGAATCTGTGAGGGAGCTTGAAATATTTCCAGCAACTATAATTGCATGAATTCAGGGAAGACGCATGAACACAAAAAATGAGTTTTACAAAGAGAACACATATTGCAATACTTGAAGGGGGAATCACCAATATTTCCTTAATATTCTAAAAAAGATATGTATTACGAAGAGATCCCGTCTGAAAATAGCATGCAGTGTTTTCTATAGAATTTCTGAACCTTTTAAAAGTCTTATGTTTCCCTATTTATATGGAGAGGGGAGCAAGAACATACATTACAGTAAAAACATCTATGGTCTAGATTCAGCTGTAGAGTCGACTAGTTGTATCAGTCATGAATGGCTCTGTGACCCAAAAATATTACAAAATTAAATGCCTCATTGGAAGGAAGGCATGTTACAGGATAAAAACAAGTAAATAACCAAACAAAAAAGTAAATGGAAGTCTCTGTGTCCATCCTGTGATCGCCTCTGCCTCAGGCTATAATTTGTCCACGATATGGCCTCCTGTTTTACTCAATCGACCTCGTCGCTTTTGCCTTTACTGCTAGGATGCCTCGTTCTGTGAAGCAGGGTTTAGGTCAACTGTAAGTGCCCTTCTTGGCGGTCTTTTGCTATGTAGAGGCATGGGGCTCCATGCTGAGCCATTAATGTTCCTGAGTCTCGTGTACTGCTCCGATGTTGTGCCATGATCCATTTAAGTCTTCTAGTTGCCGACCCATCTGCCCATTAAACCTCTGTATTGCATTGTCGGTGCCTTGATGTAGTGGATGATATGCATTCTAGTGAAGCAGTGCAGTCTCACAGGTGTGGGATTTTTTCCTCTAAAATAAGCGAAACATGCCTTTTTTTATTTCCCCCTTAGCCTCCCTTTATTATAGCCCCTCATGTGGCTTTCCTCATATGGACAAGGGCTGGAACCAGGGGCTTAGCCCTCGGGCGTTAAGGCCTTCAGACCCGTGTCTGGGAGCCTTTTCCTTTGTATTGAAAAATCCTGCATATTGGTGCTTTACAATTTTTTTTCCTTAAGCTTCTTCCCTAGACACTTGCGATCGTCGATCTGTGGGATCGGGCCCACCTAAGATATTGAAATCACACTACAGGAGAGGGGGACCCTTTACCTTTTTCCTTAGTGTGGGCTGACAGTCCGGACGCGAGATCCTTATAGATCACATTGTCATAACTTATTGCATTTGGGGGGGGGGGCTTTTCCCTTTGTTACTTGGAATCCTGCATCCCGACGCTTTATGGCCTTTTACCTTTAGATTTTCCCGTTAACAGTTGTGATCATCGATCTACGGGGTGACGTCATTACTGTCACGTGTCAACCTATTAGTGGTGACACGTGGTACTCGAGAATGGCCCCATTTCACCCTTGAAAATGCTGAAACTGAGTGACATGTGTCTCCGATATGGCCATGTCACCCTCCATACTGCCACATGGAGGAGAGAGAAAGGGGGTCGTCCTCCTTGGTTTGGTAGGAATTTCCTTTGTTAATGAATTTCAGCCTTTCCCAGAACTTTTACAATATACCGCAGAATCGGCACCCGCATGGTCTTGGAATGAAAACCCCGCCGATCCGCCGATATTGTTGGATGTGGGATGGCAAGAGTGCGGGATTGGGCCACATGGAGTAGAGAGAAGGGGGTGACTTGCTCTTGTTTTGTTCTACATTCCCTTTGTTAAACTTTTTCTGCCTCCCTCGGCGATGCTACATTGTATTGCAGAATCAATCCTCGCAAGGTCTTTTAAGTTTAGAACCCATTGATCCGTTGATATGCCGAGCTGCAGGACCGCGGGGTCACTAGGATACAAGATGAGGGATTGCGGGAGTACGGGATTGTACCATGTGGAGGAGAGAGAGAGGGGGTCGCTCACCTTGGTTTTTTCATGCTTTCCTTTGTTAACCTTTTGCGGCCATCCCCTAACGATTTCACATTATATCACAAGATCGGCCCTCGCAAGTTTTGGAGTTTTTTTGTGACTGCGGGACTACTGCCTTTTTGAGGGATGTGGGATTACCCTCATACTTAGCCATTTTCTAGGTTTTCGAGGCTTTCCCAGGAAATCTTCAACAAACTGTAACTTTTGATCTAGGAGTCCTTTTTTGGACTTTTATATACCTTTGGAAAGCTCTTTCTGAGCACTAGGCATTGGAGGGGTCTGATCAAGCTCTAAGATCTTTTGTGGCCTGGGAAAGTGGCTCCAAACTTCACTCCTCCTAGGTAACCTTGACCAATTGAAACCCACAATGCAGGGAGTGACAACATTGGCTCTGACCGGGGACAGTGCCTTGCTGGCAAGGTGCTAAGGACCTGCAGACTAGTAGTTTTTCCTTCCATTGGGCATGGAGTCATTCTTAAACAAATACAATTATGTGAAAAAGGAAATTTTTTATAATAAACTGAAAATTTCAAATAACAATTTCGACACTCACACCAAATATTTACAATGAGCAAGAGACAAATATCTCTAATTTTTGAAAATAAAATTTTAGGACCTGACCATTTACAGGCAGTTCCATCAGTTCACCATCCAAGTTTTCCAGCATGTATGTGTTATTTCCCCTTTCTTCTGTAATGTTGAATGGTTTTAACCATAGTGGATCAAATTTCACATGCTTGCCTTTGTCTTCTCGTCGGACATCCCACCTGAGAACTAAATCTCCTTGCTGAAGAGGTCTTTCCTTAGCCTTCTTGTCAAACAGAGATTTCATTCTTTGCTGGTAGTCTGACAATTTGGTCCTCGCTTTCTGTTCTTGTGAAGCTCCACCAATTGATTTATCCTTCAAGTCAAGGTGCTTGACTCTTCCTAGGTTTCTTGTAGAAACTTAACTACTGGTGTTGGGACTCAAAAATGTCATATTTTCATCCACATTTTTCTTCACTATTCCTTATATTTCATCATCCCATTAACCTTTTATCATATCATTTTCATAAATACATTTGGGTTTCACCTTCTTATTTTCCATTTTATTCATTTTTGTATTACAAGTGAATTTATGATTAAATATTAGAAAATATACATATTTATATATAATATCTCAAGATATGTAGTTTTTGTGATGTGTAGGAAATATGTGAAAATAATACCAAGAGACTTACCAATCTCTCCACCATATTAAGGAGATAATTATGCAAGCCTTTCCTAAAGGAGAAAATTCATGGAGGATTTGGTTGCGCATATCGGTTATCCAATTCCTAAGGAGAAATTCATGGAGATTGGTTGGCATACTTATCAATTCCTAAGGAGAAAATCTGGAGGGATTTGGTTGGCCTACTTATCCAATTCCCCTAAGGATAAGACTCATGGAGATTTGGGTTGGCATATTACAAGATATGGTGAGAGAATTTATGGAGGATTCAGAGGATCATATTTTGTATAATGGGAAAGTACGTTAAAAATGCTTGAGAGAATTTGTGGGATATATCTTGTAATAATGGGAAAAATTATTGAGAGTGCTTGAGAGAATATGGATATGTAATATGGAAGGTTATCTTCCTCTCGTATATAAGAGAGTGCCTCTTCTCTTCATTTGATAATGAAGAATGAATAATGAATAATGGAAAGAATTCTTAGTTTTTCATCTTTTATTGTTATGCTTTCATGATTTGTAATTTAATTCTTGTATTATAATTTGAGATAGTTTTATTGTTGTGAGCTCACATATGTTGTTTGTCATTCAATTCTTCACATGTTGTATTGCTTTTCCTTTATGCAATTTCCTGCTTTCATAGTTAATGTTTCAATGTCTTCCTAGGTTAATTTTATTTCAGTAATTTAGATTAAACTAGTTTCACTTCAGTCCTACATATATAGTGCATTTGTCTCATAAGTCTACGGACCTCGGATTGACAAATTAAATAGTTTGGCAAGTACTACAACAGAATTAAACGAACATAGTTTCACCCAACAACTGGTATTGCTAATTGGATCGGGAAGACAACAACCTTGCTATATACTAGCTCAAAAGGTGATTTCCTAGTGGATCGTTTGGGCGTTACACGATTAGCCCATAGAGAAAACTTCAGTTGGGAGTCCCATTTCCTTTGATTTTCAGTGATGGGATTCTTTAGAACCCTCACCACCATTTTATTAGAAGACTCAACCAAGCCATTCCCTTGAGGGTAGTATGTAGTGGAGTGTCCAATAATGATATTGAATTTATGGCAGAAGTTGGTGAACTTGGCAGATTTGAAGACCTATGCATTATCAGTGATGATTTTAAAAGGACACCCAAAGCGGGATAACATGTTCTCTTCCATGAATTTTATGACCACTGAGTCAGTAGCATTTCTATCTGGGATAGCCTCTACCCACTTGGTGAAATAGTCAGTGGTTGTTAAAATCCATTTGTGTTGGACACTAGATGGTGGGTTTATTTTTCCAATGAAGTCTAATCCCCACTGTCTAAAAGGCTCCTCTACATGCACAGGAATCAAGGGGAGAGGAGCAAACTTCTGTCTTTTAGCAAACAATTAGCATTTCTGGCATGACCTGACCTAAGAATAAACATCTCCAAACACCGTGGGCTAGTAAAATCCTGCCTTGAGGATTTTTTGTGATGTTTCCTTCCAACTGTAGTGTCCTCCACAGACTCCCCCATGGAAATCCTCGATCACTTCATGGGTTTCTCCCTCAACCAAACATAGAAGTAGTACCCCCACTGGGTCCTTCAAGTAGAGCAGTCCATTGGATATAATGTATTTATGTGCCTACAATCTCAGACTCTAATATTTAGATCTATCCAATCCCAATGGGCATCTTAGGAATACGAGGTAATGAATAATTTTCTTATACCTGGGCGATCCCTCATATTTTGCATAGATCTTTTGCTCATCTATTTTAATTCCGCTCTAGTGATCCTCTGGTCTGCCTTCCTTTGTGATCAGGCTTACCCCTAGAGCTTGACAATTGGATTCAGATAAAATCTTGGCCAACCCCTGGCCTTTGATGAGCTTGGCAGGCTTTATTTCTAGCTCATATTCTTGTATTTTAGCTATCCACTCGCCCCCCTTTCCTTCGCTATCTCCCTACACCAGAATTTCCTTGACTGTAGTCGTTGGGATGAACATTGTGATTCCTTATTGTAGCACATAAATACAGAATGACTTCAACGTCTTGATTAGTGCATATTCATGTTTCTCCAATATATTGTATTTCAGCTCAACAACCCTTAGGACTTGGCTAAAAAAGGCAATTGGATTCTCATAACCTTCTTTATTTTTCTGTAACAGCTCAACAACAATGGTATGGGGAAATGTGAAAGAAAATATGTAAAAAGGCACTGAATAGTTGGGGTTGACTAGCACAGGGACCTTAGCCAAAGCTTCTTTGATCCCAGTGAAAGAATTACAGGGGACAAATCTCCACTTAACTTCATTCTCCTTCTTGGGCATGTTTGTGATACCTTTGACTATCTCAGCATAGTTGGGTATGAATTGCCTTAAGAAATTTATCCTCCCCGAAAAGGCTTGGACTTATTTCTTGTTTTTGGGCAAGGGAATAAGGCCGATGGCTTTAACTTGTTGAGGACCAATCTTTACTCCCACTTGCACTACTATGTGTCCAAGCAGCTTCCCCTCACTCAAGGGCGAACTGATATTTCTTAGGATTCAGAGAGAGGCCATACCTCCTACACTTCTCAAAGGTGAGCTTTAAATGGAGGAGATGCTCTTCATCATTATTAGAAAAGACTGTGATTTCGTCTAAGTAGACTACCACAAATTTATCTTGCTTACCTACGAAAGCTATGTCCATAGCTCTCTGAAATGTGGCCCCTGCATTTATCAACCCGAGTGGCATGCGAGCGTACATGAATATTCCCTACGAGGTGGTGGAAGCAGTCTTTTTTTGGTCCTTAGGGTGGATTGCCACTTGGTTATATCCGGAGAATCCATCCATCATGGACATTCTGACTGCACCCACTACCTTCTACAATATATTATCCATCTTGGGTAGAGG
>APFE031608296.1:0-15674 GCA_000404065.3 Pinus taeda
CAATTTATCTGTGGTTAGGCTGTACAGACACAGAGACATATATACATACACATGAGGAATGATGGCTTCTCTAATTGGGTTGGCTGTACAGACATATATGTATACACATGAGGAATGGTGGCTTCTCAACCAATGTTCCATGATGCTCCAAAGTCGTTAACCGCATCCCGCAGTCCCGCTTTCCCCTCCCGTACGCTCCCAATCATCATCACCCTGTTTTTCACTCTGCACATCAATATAATTAGGTAGTTGTCCATTTAGATATGCTTTTCATCTTGAGGGAGCAATTACATAGGTTCCTTTAATCACGTTATATGCTATATGTTTGTTCCTCGGGAGGAGCAGCCCAACATCGTTAAAAGTAGCTACTGTTATTATTAAAATTTTTATGTGTTTATTAATTAAATTTAAAATTTCAAAAATATTCATTCGATAATTATTTTAATTTATATGTATTTTCATTTTTTGTTGTTACTACTTTTACGAGAGTGCAAAGAGATTTGAATTCAGTTTAGTTTTTTGTGATATGAGATACTTATGTTGCAAGAATTACTATTATAGACAAAAGTAGTGCAAGTTACTATTATGCCTCTTGGAATACCATGGCACTTTTGAGATTTTGGTTCAACCATATATTCTTGACACAATTGCTTAAATACTCTTGTAGTGACCTCTACAAGGATTTCCCATGGTCTAAAAATATTACTATTCTTGGCCCACTAGAGTATTTATGAGGATGCATGGTCCCAAGTGGCTTAAAAGTTAACACACTTATTTTAAACTAATGCACACTTGGTTCTAAAGATAACATATATTCACTTTTCTATGCATAAAAATATATATATGACGTCTCATTATTTCACAGACCAGGATTTACATTGGAAAAACAGTGTCCAATATAGATGTAGTGCAAGCATGTCCTTCGTAAAGGTTATCAACTCATCTGGCAAATGTTTCCAACTCTAAAGGCTTCAAATATTCTATGGCCATTTAGCTTTAGAGGTAAGTCATATTTTTTGTTCTATTAAAAAAATCAAAATTTTAAAGGGTTTTTTTTTATTGCAAATATAATTTATATCATTGTACTAGCTGAAAACATAAAGACAAATAAAAAACCAACCCAATAATAGAGTCACAAGAAAACATTAGCTTGGATAAAAATACCAAACAACAAACACAAATTATACAATATTTAAATGAATTAAAACTATTGATTGGAGAGCTTTATAACAAGAGGGAACCATCACTAGTTTTATTAGTTACATCCCTTAACCTCATTATTACCTCTATTGACCATGCCCATCATCAATTGAAAATTATTATTGAATATAGGAGTAAGATGAGAGAATTACACTCACTGGTATCATTGAATGATAAGTTAAAGATTTGAATATCACCAAACAAAAAATCATGGGCTTATTTATTGAACCAAGATTCAACCAACCCTATGATCCTAGGAAAAGATGTATTTGCAATGGTTGGTGCGCATTTGATACATGGAAAGACAACTAAATGAGTCAATCGTTAATGTTTTTTTAAACCAATTTGTTATAATACAAAGGTACAATTGTGTTAATGTTTTTTTAAACCAATTTGTTATAATACAAAGGTACCATTGTATTACCTTTGCAAATAATAGGCCATGTTTACAATTAACCTCCATGTGCACTATTTTAACATTAGTGATTTACAATGGGTTTGTCTTCGCTCCCCTTAGAATCCAACCAAATGTTAGGCATAATCCATTCATAGGGTCGCCTACTCCTAGGTGTATTCCGAAACCCCCATAGGCACTTAAGCATTTGGATTTTTTCGACAACACAAGCACTATGATAACATGTCTCACATGTAGTATAGTGTAATATAGTTCACTTGTGTAGCCTCCAAATGAGATACATCAAAGGATTATCTTAAAGTTGTAGGTGTCGACTCTTTAGGACAGATCGATTATAGACCATCAACTCCACATTGGTAGGCTAATGAGTATGATTCAAGTCAAGTAGCACTCTATTTATGATCTCATTGTAGGCATAATTGTAATGGATCGATGGAGGATCCTATCCATGGAAGTCTTATGAATCATCTTCGTAAAGTTTTTATTTGATGTTAAGTCATTGGTTATATATTTAATTGTACATTTGACAAATATTCAATAAATGTAACCTTAAAATACTTATTTTCACTATTATTTTTTTAACATATACAGATGTTATGAGAGAATACACTATGACCTAGGTGAAAATATGTCAGTTCCTTTAAACTTGATGTTGCCATGGATGCAATATTTGACATTGTGGCACCTCCTACACAAGTATTTAAATGAATTTATGTGTGCCTAATTCAATGATAACTTAGCAAGATTTTAATTTATTTTTTTTTTTGTTTTAAAATTGTTCGTTTTTTTTTTAATATTAGATCCTTCTATATTACTATAAAAAAATTATAGACAAAAGTAGTGCAAGCTACTATTATACCACTTGGGATACCATACCAATAGCATAAGCTCAAAATTTTATAGTTGCATATCTCATAGGCTACTAGATTTTCTTTTAGACTATACAAAGTACCAAAAAAAACAGAAGATAATAGACATGACGATGGAAGTGCCATAAAAGTAACTTGTCCTGAAACATCAAGTTCACTTGGTCATTACTCTATTACAGAGTCCATCGAGTTCATTAGGTTCGGTTCACTGTCATTGTCTAAGGAAGAAAAATCAAAGTTTTCCAATTTCTTGCCAATTATAAAAACTCTCCTATTTTTATCCTATAACACGTGTTTCATTAAAACTGCAAAAATTATATTACAACGACTTCAACAATAAACATATTTCATTAAATTTGGAATTATATAGTGGATATAGAATTTAGAAATTTAACTACACTACGTTTAGTTCGCTACTTTGAATATATCTATTCATCATTGTTTTCAGTAAAATTCTCATCATAGATTATATAAAACAAATTTATATAAACTTGCATAAACAAATCTTCCGCATCTTAATCTAGGACTCCTTACATTATTTCTTCTAATATTATGTATTGTTCCTATTAAAAATTTCGTGAATCGTTTTATATGAAAAGGATAATAATTATGTATATTAGTATTATGAACTCGTTTGGTTATAATTTGATATAGAAAATACCATATTGTCTGTGTTGATTTAATATTCTAGTATAAGGTTGGCATAATTAAGTGTCAATAAAACGTATTTAATAAAAGAATTATACGAATATGTTTGTTACCGTAACAACTTTAATTCTAAGTATTATTGAAAATTTTGTTTGCATTGAGTATCATATCTTATTATATTAGGAGGTCGATAACATTTTATAATTGACAAGAGAAAATATTATATAAGACTCATATTATGTTTTACTTTTTTCTTTTAACAATGAATACTAATTATAAGATAGAAATTATAGAAACATTCAATTTGGAAAAATTATATTACAAGGACTTCATAAAAATTAATTATTTTGTAAACCAACCTAGATCCATCTTAAATCCAAATCTACCAAGTTCCAAGAATGATCAAGTCCAAAGTTAAGATCTATCTAAGCTGCTACTCTTGCATTCTATAATATATTTCCCCAATCCTTTAAATAGGGTTTATCATAACGAACACCATTGGAAAATGTCATGGTCTATGGAATACCATGGACTCTTAAACCATCATCGATAAACCCATAAAATGATTGCCTCAAATTTATCTTAACTATTTTATTACCTAAAAATTCAATGCAAACATCTCCATATCCTAGTAAATATTGACATTTATGGGCATCAATGTTTACATCGGGTCCTACCATATTGGGTTGCATAGTGCCTTTGGGTGAGATCACCATATTAACTTAAGATACGATAGTATAAAAATATTTTTAGTAATGTCAAACCAATTAGTAACCATGAATAGGCCAAACATGGGCTACTAGGCACAACAATAGCAATACACACTAGGCGCCTGAAAGTAGCTCTTAGTGGGAATCAATTAAATCATATTAGTATGTCTAACATCAAAGCAAGATATTATATTTATGGATAATAGACCATATACATTGATGTCTAATTTTTGTGCCTATTGACTCTCACCCCCAAGTTTCCCATAACCCAAGGGGGTCAGTGGTTGATCAAAATATGATGGTGTTGCAAGGATGTCAATGTAGGACTTGGTACGGAGTGCCTCCCTTGAAAATTTTGCATTGAAACTACTCTACTAGAAAGTTACAGTAAAATATGTTTTTATGCTAAGTTTTGTACCACTTAGTGCATTTGGAAATTTGCTACCCCGTGGACTTGATTTATACAAATTTAATAAACATTTATAGTGATATTAAAATGTTTTCATTTCTTCTATTATAGTGATATTAAAGTGTTTTCTTATTTATATATTTATTTTTCATGGATTGTGCGAGGGTTTTTCTCAGCGCTAACATTTTTTTCATGACTTTTGATACAAAATAAATAATTTATATTTAAAATTAATTATGTACTTTAGCATTTCATTTTTCTTAATTTTTAATCCTATGTAATGTAAAAGTTACCGATTTGATTAGAAGAAATTAGTTAATATACCATTGTTTGTTTATCAGTTTATTCATTGTATATTATTATTGGTATAATAACTAGCTTAGATCCATCTTATGTTCTAAGGTCTTGGTATTAGTCAATTGGAATTGCTATAAGAATAATTTTTTGTAGGTTTTCCTCTCCAAGAGGGAGAGGTTTTGGTCCTAGCAGAAAGCCAACATCTAGTGTTCTTGTCTCTTGTATTTTGATAATTGTTTGATGAAATAAGAAATACACATAATAATGGTATCAAGATAAGATTGTGCTAATAAGAAAAATGTTAAAATGACTCACACATAGTTATCATGTGAAGAAGAATCATATAAACTAAGTTTTCCCTAGATTCTTCAACATAGTTTTAGAGCTATGGTTACAATCAAAGGAAGGAAGAAAAGAGACATTTCAAGGATCAATCTTCTAGCAGGGCGTCAAAGCAAGCTAAAGTACATCAAGGTCTGCATTAAAGAAACAAACCCTGATATTGATCAAACCCTAACAATCTACAACAACAATCTACATCAGCAAATTTGTCTATGCAATCAAGGAGGCAGTGTACAACAGCAAGAACTTGTGTCTCCACTAAAACCCTCATCAATATGCCTACAAAACAAAACAACTCGAAGGATTTGAAAATGAAGATCACATCAACTTGGAGAAAGTTGAAACTCTAGCAACAATCATGATCTACAAAACAACGAAAATTATATTGAAGGCACTATAGTTCTCGATGTCTCGACATCCAATTCGAGTATTTAACTTGCTGTGTCTGTTGACCGCCCTTAAATCCTAATAAATTTTAATAAAGTACAATACGAAGGATGTTGCAGAGGTATTGGAACATATGCAGAATTATAGAAAATCAAAGTAGTATAAATACGAAAGATTTTGCAGGATCTGGAGGCATCTATATCTCTATTTTGCCTTTCGTTTTCAATTGATGGAAGGAAGTTTAAGTTTTAAAGATTTTGGACAATTGCCCAAAAAAAATATTGTTATATTTGTTTCTGAAACAGCTATTTGTATAAGACAAAGGCTATGGATTACAAAAATTTAAATTCAAAAACGAAAACAAAATTATTGTTTTATTTTACATTGTTTTTTAATTAAAAACAAAATAGTTGTTCAATTTTACCTTTTTCAACTTAATAATGTCCTCATCTACCCTCTGCCACTTTAGGAATGAATGCAATTAGGCATGGTTTCTGCCGTAACAATTATATCTCACAGAGTGCAGATTTCCGGTAGCAAATAAAAAATAATGCAGTTTGTTCTTTACGATCATATATAAAAACAATTATTTATTAATCTGTTGAGAGGTGGGCCGTGGGAATAACTTTGACAAGGACTGTTGAGACGTGGGCCGTGGGAATAACTTTGACAAAGGACTGCAGGTTGCATCTGACGATGGTATCTATGAAGGTACATGTATCTTCTCTAGAATTCCCCTCTGGAATATCTGTGACATAACATTCCACAACATTAGTCCAAACACTTCCCTCCTCCACGAACTCGTTCAATGTCGTCACGGATTGATAATTCCGAAGGCGGTGCTCTCCTCCCAACACCCTGAAACTGAGAATGTGCTTCTCCTCGTCCAGAATCTCGAGGCGCTCAATGCTGTTCTTCGCTGGAAGCCCCGATACGAGTTTGACTTCCCTGAAGCATCCCATCTTGACATCTCCCTTGACGGAGCAGCTGCTGACGAAGGGCTTGTACGTTTCAGGTTTATCGAACCTTCGACTAACCGACCACACTGCGCTCGCCGGTGCGTTGATTCTCTGAATATTTACGGACGAGCACTGCTTTTCTTCCTTTCCAACGTGGTGGTTGTAGTACTTGTTTATCAAACTGAGGGGCCTGCATATGTTTTGTTGGGCAACCAGAATTTTGATTTCAATCTCTGGACAGATTTTAATCTGCTGCCTCATCATTTCCATTCTCACAGTACAAATAATATCTCTGATTTGTATTCTCAAAGTTGCCGATTTATCTGTGGTTAGGCTGTAGAGACACACACATATATATACGGTGATGAGGAATAATATATGGTTCCATGATGGTCGGCAACCGCATCCCGCCCTCCATTAATTTCCCATCTTCCTCTCCCGTTTTTCACTCTTCACGGGTTGAGTAATGATATAAGTAGGCAGTTGCAGTTGAATTGGATACGCACAACCCACTGCCCCATCTCCACGAACAACTACTCGGATACTATTAATTGTTTGGAAAGGGATCATGCATTACTCCTTTACAACATACAAAATTATACATATATTGTATACTCATGACCATTAATTACACCGTTTTTTATCCTATATTTAATAGATATTGATCTGGTTTTTAACTTTTTTTAATTTAGATTGCATGATCGTGGGCAACAAATCTCCAAAGTGGTTAACCGCATCCCGCACTACGCCTGACAAGACCTCATTAATTTCGGGAATTGCATCCCGCACTACCCCGGACAAGGGCTCATAATTTCGGGAATTGCATCCCGTTTTCATTGAAATGCAAGTATGTCAATTACTTATCCATTACATCAATCTACCAATCAAAAACATACGATAGTCAAAATGAAAACTCGGTAGGTTTCAATAATTACAACAACTTTAGTTTCAAAATTTGTTGGCATTCACCATAAGGATATAAGAAACTGTTTTTGTAATCACTATATGTCGTACAAGTTGGAGTAATTTGTTGGCATTCACCATAAGGATATAAGAAACTTTTTTTGTAATCACTAAATGTCGTACAAGTTGGAGTAATGCTTCCTTTGATCCTATGTCTGCATCAAAATTCTGTTCCTTTTGGATACGTCATATGTATGTGATATGTCCAAGTCCTCAAAAAATTCCTATAATTGGCACATTTTGTTGCCAATGACTCGGGGAAAAGTTGTGTAAAGTACCAATCCCCAAGAACCAATCAATAACCACTAGTGAATTGCCAAAGATGTGTAAGCACTTCACCTGCCTGGACATTGCATAGTCAAGTATGAGCCAAAGCCCAATTAAATTTTCTTTATTATTAGTTCTAGGCGTCAATGTTAAACTAAGAATGAAAGTGTGATGATTCTCCACGTGAAATGCAATTCACATTTGCATACATCCTTGACATGAATTTTGGCACCATCAAATAAGGCCTCCTGTAATCTAACGTAAAGCGTATACTGTTACTAGTAGACAGACATCAGGCAATCACATGAAAAGCATAAGTAAAGATAATAGAGACACAATAATGGGGAATCAATGAACCCAGAAAGATATCTTCTTTATTATTAGTCGAATCAGAATCAGAACTGATACATTGGTGTATATATATGTATATAGTCATCTAGGACAGTTACACAGTCTAACTGTCTAACCACATACTACAACTAATATGACATTAGTTATCACTTTATTACAATATGAATTCTAATAAATCACTGTAGAAAAGATCTGCATGTGCTCATCGAAAATAGACCATTCACACACTGCCAATATAACTTTAGCACTAGATTACTGAAGTTCTGAGAGGTACTAAACTTTTTCTTCTGGGGGTGTGTCTTTTTCTAGGCTTTCTTACCATTTCTTACCAATCTAGTTCAAAGGTATTTCCTTTGTATGCACATCAGCATCAACATGTGAATCATTTTGAAGCACATCATCCATGGAAACTTCATTTCCATTTCTACCATCTTCTCTTTCCACTTTCTTCAGCGTTTGTGGAAGCATTGTTGGATTCAGAGTCCAACACCTTTCAACAAGATGCCCTTACTTATGGCAGTAAGTGCAACACATGTGCATCCTCTTGACAACATGATTTTCCTTGTCCAATGGACCTTCCGCTCTTTGCTTCTTTTCCTTCAAAACTTTCCTGTATGTGGAAATTCTCTTCCAACATCTAGAAACATGATGGTTATCCAAGCCACAAAAGGAACATGCAATTCTTTTCCCATGCTTACATGGAAATTTACCATGCTTTACAAAAAAAAAAGAGAATATGATTAAAACCAAATTTATACCTTCCTCTTTCACCTTTATTGCCTTCATGAGGAGGTGAAGCAAATGAAGAAGTGGCTCCTTTTGGAACACCATCAATCTCTTCAAGGTTGTTAGAGTTTCCACAAATCCCTAGTTCAAGTGTGTGATTCTGCACACCTGCAATGCAACTCCCTCTTGGAGCTGTTTCAATGGCCTTCATGGAAGCTTTGGAACTTTCTCCATAAGATTGTCCATAGCCAAGACCCAAATACGCAGGCCTTTACTCAATCATTATTGGTTCAATAGTAACTTGTGTGGGCTTTCCCAAGCCCTTTCCTTCACAACCCATCTTGGACATTAGCTTGGATCCTATGCCTTTAGTATGTTTTTCAAAAGAACCAATATAAGCATTCTTAGAAGAATTTGAAGACAAACTGGAATGGTTACCTCTTCTTCAAGCTGATACTTGACCAAGGATTCTTTGGCAACAAAGAGTTGTGACTCCAACTCATGCATTCTCTTCAGGTTCATATTTGCAATATGAAGTTGCCTCTCCATTTCCTGCAGTTTCTCAGAAAGCAACTACTTCTCTTCCTTCATGGAATTCAACTGCTCTCTAAGCATGCAACTCTTCTTTCCATCCTCATACATTTTTCTCACCTTGTCCATCATGATGAACAAGTCTTGCTTCAAGTCTCCATCATAGAGTCTTGTGATGAAGGAGGAATTGGAGGATTCACTTGTAGAAGTTTTCATTATACCATTGAACGAAAGAACTTCAAACAAGATTAACAAATGGCTTATTCAAGTAACCTTTGGCAAAAAACCTCTTGTGCTTCAAGGATTGCTTTGAGGTCCTTTGGGATAGAAGAATGCCTTCAGCCCTTCTTCCTTTTTGTCCTTCCTAGATTGAGCTATCAATAGCTTTCCCTTCACCTATGCAAACTCAAACAATAGTCAATTTGCAAAACAAGCATACAATCAACCTCTAGTTGTTTAAAAGCCTTTAAACAAGCAACCTTTGCTTTGTCAATCAACCATACTGATATAACCTTCTTTGAAGGTGAGGTTAACCAATCTCAAGCTCTGATACCACCTGATCTAAAAATGGGGCACTTCGGCTTTTAGTTTAATTTATAAGAACCTCTCCCACTCCCAAAGCTTAAACATTCCCAAGTCGCAAATGGTTAACCAATGCGGACTTAAATATGTGCTTGAAATTAAGGTGAATGCTTATGGTTATTTTAATTGTTTATGTGCTTTTAAATATGTTGTTTTTGCTGATATGTAAATACATGTAACAGTGCAAACAATGTAGCAAATAACAAACACATAAGGCAATAACTTAATATGGAGTTCACCAAAAACTCTTGGGCTACGTCTCCATGAGTTCTAGTCAACTCAACTAGGCTCTCTAGGATTATGGCAAAGTCCTTTTACAAGCTCTTGGCTCAACTCCACTATTTTACACGGAAACAATGGGTTTAGACACCATTTTATCGCTGGCTCTTGAAGCTCTTGGCTCTTCTAGCTCTCGGCTCTCACTCTCGCTCTCGGCTCCTGCTCTTCGCTCTCACTATGGCTCTCAACTCTGGCTCTTAGCTCTGGCTCTTGGCTCTCGCTCTCGCTCTCAGCTCTAGCTCTCAGCTTTGGCTCTTGGCTTTCTACAACCATTAGTTCTCTCGCTTTTCACTTGAACTTCAAGTGGACCTAAAGGCTCCCTCAACTACTTTCTGTAGTAGCTTTTTGCTCACATGCTCTCTCCTTTTGATTCTCGACTTCTCCTGTCTTAGCACTCCTTATCTCTATCTCTATCAGTCTATGGCTTTAAAGCCAATCAGCGTTGTCTGTTCGTTTCCCCTTCTCGGGCTCTCTGGCTCCTGGCCTCTGTCCGCTCAAATCCTGCTTCGAGTGTTAGCCATCATTACTAAATGCCTTCAGGGATGGTGGCCACCTGTTCTGTAATAGAATGGACCATCGGTGCCTTGGAAATCCCAAAAATTGTCGTTCTCTGTTTACAAAGAGAAATATGCAAATACAAAGGAAAATTCGCCCAAACGCGGTCTATCGGACTTCAAAAGTCGTTATTTCTACCCTATATTCCCTTCGGATCCGTCTTTGGGCGCGATCGCAAGTGATGTTGATCAACGACTATTATTGGCTTCGGGTGGCTAATGCGCATGAGGATTACCCACCCAAAAAGGGTGGTTTTCCCTCTCCAGCACTTAGCCATGTGGCATCCAGTGTATGGGCTCGGGCAGGGATTAGCTAAAAGCACTTACTGCCTACTGCCCATCCAAAATCCCGCTGGTTTTGTGGTTTTGCTTTGTATTTGAAAAATACATTAAAACACTCAAATATTAACGAATGGCTTTCTGGCTGACTTCAAATACTATACAACAGCATTTATACACCCTTTTGGGTCTGGATTCATCGTATCAGGCGCATTCCTTTTGTATTTGGTTTATTTAACAAAACACGATTTTACATTGAAAAAACTCCTTTTTACGAACTTCAAAATATATATACTTGACCCATAATACCTGTCGGGTCCGGCTTTATCGCAAGTCGCATATGTATCAACCCCCGCTCTTTTATATAGTTCCGATGAGATATTGTGATATCGCAATCGCATGGTCCCAGCGTCTTTTAATATGGCATGGCCTATGCCAACGCCGATTGCAATCCGCCGATATCGGCGATCGCAATATCTCTCGGCACAGGGTCCCGCCTTAAGCCCCATGCCACCGTTGACGTCAATCTGCCAATATCGGTGATCGACATATCGCATCAGCCCAAGGGTCCTCACCTTATATTATATGTGCATGTGCCTTCCTCTGACCCCATTTGTCGGGGATCGACAATCGGGAGTTTCTTCCCCTTTTCGCCTAAGTTTTCCTTTGACCTCCTCCGAAGGGATTTTTCTCCATAAAGCCTTTTAGGCCATTCTTTTGAAGATTTGACTCCATTTCTTTGAGGATTCGCCTTTTTTTCCAAAGAACAAAGGGCATATTATTTCTGCGATAACTTCTGCATAATAAGTCCATTTTTTCCCATTCAAGTTGTAGCAGATTCAAAACGAGACGATCTCTGTAATGGGGCTATTTCTAGGAACTTCCTTGGACTTTCATTTTTCCTCTATGAGGAACAATCAGACTTAGGAGTTTATCCAAAATCCATTTTGGATCATTTCAAGGATCAATCTTCTAGCAGGGCATCAAAGCAAGCTAAAGGACATCAAGGTCTGCATTAAAGAAACAAAGCCTGATATTGATCAAACCCTAGAAATCTAGCAAGTTTGTTTATACAATCAAGGAGACATTCTACAACAGAAACAACTTGTGTCTCCACAATCCTCATCAAAAGGCCACCAAGACCCTCATCAATATGTCTACAAAACAAGACAACTCGAAGGATTTGAAAATGAAGATCACATCAGCTTGGAAAAAGTTGAAACCCTAGCAACATTCCTGATCTACAAAATAAGGAAAATCATATTGAAGGCACTATCATCTCCAAGGTTATGAAATCAAGAAAGGATCATCTCCTTTCCCTAGAAGAAGACCATCCGAGGAAGCAACTAATCATCCTCATCAAAAGGGAGCAACCTTTTCCATTTAAGGAAAGGCTTTCTCACTTGAAAGAAGATCATCCGAGAAGAATCCCTCATACATCTTCTTCAACCTTCACCAACATGATCAAGGTGAATATTCCATCTTCACATGACAAGTAAGAATCTTTTCAATTTATAAATTTTGTTAAATGAATTCATGAATTGCAAGGACATCTATAAGTTGATGGGTCATCAAGATCCCTTGCATGGAGAAGAAGGATAGTGAGAGTCCTATAGGAAGCTGAAGTCACTAAAAGGACTACTATAAATTTATGGAAATGGATACTTATAGGTTCCTCTCATATAGCAAGATTGGAGACATCAAAGAAAATGCATAAGATAGACTCATTCTTTGAATGTGCAATGAAGAAGGACACATGAAATTTTATCTACATGGAAGCAAAGGTATCAAAGGATGTAGGATATCTTCATAAGGTCCCATATACAATATCGAGGAAGGAAGATAACCATCACTGATCTATAATGCACTAATAGATATATCTATGAGTTACCTCATTCGACAACTTATGGTCACTATGATAGATAGAGAAAGACAAGTTTATGACAAAAATATTGAAGGTTAAAATAACTCAACCATGTACAGAAAGGAAAGGGAAGGTTGGTCGTCAAGAAAGACATAATAATTATAGATAAGATTCAATGTACGTATTCACACTTTTGAACATAATTGGAGAGGGCCAAGCCATTGGAAGATGGACCAAGGAGACGTAGCCCAAGAGGGGTGAACTCCTTCATCATGTGTTTTTGTGTTACTTTTTATGGTGATGTTTATGCCTGATATATGTTGTTGTTCATTGTTTCAATTATTTTAATTTTCTCATGAAATTTACATAAAAACACATAAAACCTCATGGTTAACTTGTAATTTACCTCATAATCCTCAAGCACTTTTTAATATTCTAAATTGGAATTTAGCACAACAAACACTAACTTTCCCATTCAGATCAACTTGCTTCATTGAATTCGTTGTCTCCAAATGAGGCCGAGTAAGGGTATATATACAAGTTTGATCATGACCTCTAGATCGACATGATCTCTTGGAGGAAAGACAACTTCTTCTTATAGATACATCTCTTTCTTGTAGGTCGACATCATGGGGGCTAGTGACAAGGTCTTGGAGGATGACTTTACATAGACAAGTGTGACTCTTTACAATGTGTAACATGACAATGAATCTTTTATTCTTTTATGACTAGATAACAAAATTCCTAAAGGATCTCAATGGGAGCCTTGACTCAAAAATAAAATATCTTTCTCATGAAACCCACAACAGAAGCATTACAATAATTTTATTTTTCTTCTTTTCAGCTCTTTACATAAAAACACAAATATATGTTATTATGAAGACCAAACCTAGTTACACTTTTTCAACAAGAAGTCCCAAGGTGCGGTTGAATCCATACAAGAGGGGAAGAAGAAAGACTTGTGCAAAATAAAATGCTTCAATTTTCATGAATTCAGGCACTATGCTACAAAGTGTCCACACAAAAATTCTATCGAGAAGGAGCTTGCAGTATCAACATCAAGCGAAGCTTTGGCTTCACAGTCTGAGCTCGATTTCACCCTTATTGTATGCTTGGCCAAAACTATGATGGGGAGTGTGTGGTACTTGGATTCGAGTGCCTCATTCCACAAGACAGGATGTAGTAATTTTTTCAATGACTTGGAGGAGAAATATCTCTATATGATTATTGAGTTTCGGGACAATGAAAGATACAACACAACTGAGATTGGTATAGTCACCTTTCATAGGGAGTCAGGATCCCCTCTTCGACTCAAGAATGTCATGTTTGTTCCAGGCCTAATGAAAAATATCACCTCAGTAGTAGTTTTGGAATACCTTGGTTATGATGTGATCTTGAGCAAAGGAAAGGCATTCCTGAGACACATAGCCATGGGAAAGATGAAGCAGATTGGGGTTCGAGTCAAAAACCTGTATTTCCTTGAGGTTGAAGATGCATGCACAACATTGAGGAGCAAGGTAGAAACTAGAGACATGGTGGTTGAGAGAGAGCATGTTAGATCTCTAAAAATGGAGCCTCGGAAGGAGCCTCTTGAAGTTGTAGAGAATCCAAAAATGGAGAGCTAGAGAGGATGCAAAGTGGAGACATCCACTAAATAAAATGCGGGCTTCTAAGAGGGAAGTCAACTTCTTCTTCTAGATACATCTCTTTCTTGTAGGTCGACATCATGAGGGCTACTGACAAGTTCTTGGAGGATGACGTTACATAGAAAAGTGTGAATCTTTACAATGTGTAACATGACAATCACTGCTTTATTATTTTATGACTAGATCACAAAATACTTAAAGGCTCTCAATGGGAGCCTAGACTCAAATATAAAATGTCTTTCTCATGAAACCCACGACAGAAGGATTACAATAATTTTATTTTTCTTCTTTTCAGCTCTTTACATAAAAACACAAATATATGTCATTATGAAGACTAAACCTAATTATACTTTTTAAACAAGAAGTCACAATGTGAGGTTGAATCCATCCAAGAGGGTGTTGGAAATAATATTGAGAGGGGTGGTGAATCAGTATTATCAAATTCTTTTCAATATACCTTCCAGATTTATACTTTAATTTATTCCTCAAATATTGATCATTAGTTTGTATGTCAGTACCATATAATAATGAGCAAGAACAAGAAAGACAGATAATCACAGCAAGGAACACCAAATATAAGGTGGAAACCCAATGTGGGTGAAAACCACCTGCTGCAATATGTCTCTATCTTCTTTCAATTAGAAACTTCTTTTGCGATGATTTTGTACTGGTGTAGTCCTTTACCAGTACGCAGGCTGCAACCTGCAGAGAGCTACAACCCTCTCTCGTTTTCCAGTCTTTCTTGGAAGGGAGCTACAACCCCCTTTGCTCTTTTTACTTTTTGAAGGACCACGTTTCATGAATTTTCAAACTGGAACCATGGACATCAAATAATCAACAAGTACATATGAAACAACAAAACTCCTTATACAATCAACCAATGAATCACCCAATTTCTCAGAATGTCGTAAACAGAGAGGCAATACCAGAAAACTAAAACCAGAACTCTGCAGCAAATAGATAAAAGGCAGCCAACAAATACTTCAAAGAAAAGTCCGCAACTTGACCAATATAAACCTGCGGATACTCGCAGCTCTTCTGTGTCTAAACTGCACAGATCTGCACTTGATCTTTCTTCTGCTCTGCGTAGTTCCCCCAAGATCCACACCTGCACTGTCTACCTGACAGTGTACCTCCACACTGTGACTTCTTCTGCGGTGCATACCTCACACTGCGCCTTCTTCTTCGATGTGTACCCTTGCACTGTGCTTTCTGCTGCACTGCATACCTCACATTGCGCCTTCAGCTGCACTGTGTACCCCTGCACTGCGCTTTCTCCTGAGCTGCGTACCCCCGCACTCACATCGTGGATCGCCTACGAACTTCTGTTTAGGGCCAAATTAACAGTCCTCCAATGCACCACAAACAGTCAGATCCACAGATCTAATCATGCGCC
>APFE031608307.1:39033-61132 GCA_000404065.3 Pinus taeda
AATAGTCATCCATTAGAAAAACTTGCTTGATCATGCTTAATAACACCTAATGTAATGATCTGGGTGGTTTTATGGTGAAAATGAGGCAAAAGTGAAGGAAAGATAAGGAAAGATTGAGGAAAAATGGTAGATAAGTAGGTGTAGAATAGAGGCTCTACAGACTCTACCGACTAGTAAAGTTTCCGAGGCTTCCATAGCCTGGTCAATGAGGATGTCCACTCCAAACATACAGCTAGGACACTCCTTTTTCAGTTTGATGGGGATGATCTTTTTTCTCTTTCCGTCCCCACCGACCTTCCTGGCTTCTCCCGTTTCTGTCTTCTTACTGGCGGGGGCAACTGCCTTATCTGCTTCATTCAGCTCAGGATTGTTAGCATCAGAGACTCTGTTTTCTTTTTCCTCCTCCTCAGCTGGCCTATTTAACCCAGCGCCTGGTGTAAGAGGTGGACAGCTCCCTAGAACCTGTTTTCCGGTTTCTGACAGCTCCCTTCCCTTTTCTTTATTAGAGGTGTCTTTGGTCAAGATGGCAGTCGGGACTTCCGATGCAGGCTTTACAGCAGTGGCCTGTTTCTGGCCTCCAGGTTTCAACCTTCCTCCTCCCATCTCCTTGTCAGGAGACCGAGGGGACCATGATTTTTTCGGGAAGAAATGTAATAGGTTTTTCTCAGAGACTTCAAGACCCCAACAGGCGAGAAGGTCCTCTAGAGCTGGGTCTATATCGACGGTCTCAGTCGCCTGGGCCATTTTGCGATGAGCACCGCTTCCTGGGTCCACCGTTATTCTTCCATATCTTAGATTCTAACACTTCACACTCTTTCCATTAAAAAACAAAGTTTCATGTGCCTTTGTTACACACAGGGGTTCTTTAAACAACTGTATATATCGCTTGCAATATCGTATTTGCAGACATACCACCAGAAATCATAAATATATCTGCAGAAACAGCACGCCCATGTTCGAAGCCGGTTGCCCTACTACTGCTTTGGGTTTGATGCAGAGAAATATCAAAGAAATCCCCACCAAACAATAAACGTCGACTTCCCTGCTTCCACAAAAAAAACGTTGTTTGGCCCCTGCTAAAGACAAGCTTCACTGTAAAGAAAACTAGTAGAAACCCTTCCCGAATAACTTGCATCAGAAGGTGGATCTGTTGCTAATCATTTAAATGAATTTAACATAGTTACCAGTCAGTTAAGTACTGTAGGGGTAACTTTTGATGATGAAGTTAGGGCTCTGTTATTTTTGTGCTTATTTGCAGAAAGTTGGAATGGTTTAGTTATGGCCATTAGTAACTCTGTCTCTGGATCTAGTACTTTAATGTTTGATGATGTTGTCAATGAAATCCTTAGCGAGGAAATGCGACATAAAAGCTCCAGTGAGACATCGGGTAATTCTTTGACTGCAGAGACTAGGGGAAGAAAAATGGAAAGATGAAAGAGCCCTCGATACCACAATAAGTCAAGAAAAGGCACATCCAAGTCTATATTGGGGATAGTGTGCTAGAAATGCAGGAAGAAAGGACACCTAAAGAAAGACTGCAAGTGTTGGAAGGGAAAAGAAGGAGATGCGCAACAAGAAAATAATCATGAAGCAAATGTAACACGCGATGTATTGCAAGCTGTTTTGATTCTTTCTTTAGAAAATATTATTGATTCCTAGGTGGCAGATTCAGGGGCCTCATTCCATGGCACACCCAATAGGAAACATTTTCATGATTATCTTCAATGTTATTTT
This sequence comes from Pinus taeda, assembly GCA_000404065.3. Lineage (NCBI taxonomy): Eukaryota > Viridiplantae > Streptophyta > Pinopsida > Pinales > Pinaceae > Pinus > Pinus taeda. Next base: position 40,768 of record APFE031608307.1, read on the forward strand.
GGACAGGTTTGATTGGGTGATGATAAACCCTGTAAAATCATTGGAATGGGTATTGTTTTCATAAAACAACAGAATGGAAATCAATGGCTATTGAAGGAGGTAAGGCATGTTATAGATCTGAAGAAAAACATGATTTCAACAGGGCAGTTGGGAGGTGAAGGTTGTGTGACTACTTTTACAGATAAAACATGGAAGGTCACTAAAGGATCCCTGGTAATAGCAAAGGGATAAAAGGTTGGTACATTGTATTTATGCAATGGTATTTCGAATTCTGCTAATGCTTTAACCTCTACAAGAGAAGATACGACATTGTGGCATCATAGGCTCAGGCACATGAGTGAGAAGGGGATGCAGATTCTTGACTCAAGAAATTTGTTGCCAGGTTTGAAGCATGTTGATTTAAATTTCTATGAGAATTGTGTTTATGGAAAACAAAAGAGAGTTAGATTTATCAGAGTTGGGAAAGAAAAGAAGAGCTAAAAATTATATTTTGTGCTTACAAATGTATGGGGATCTACTCATGTATCATCTCTTGGTGGCTCTTATTATTATGTTAATTTTATTCATGATACAACTAGAAAAACCTGTATTTATTGTATTCAAAATATATCTGATGTATTTGATACTTTCAAGAAATGGAAAGCTTTGGTTGAAAATGAGACAAGCAAAAGGTTGAAGTGTCTCAGATCAGACAATGGAGGTGAATATTGCAACAAAGAGTTTGATAGGAACTATTCGGAGAATGGAATTCACAGAGAGAATATAGTTCTAGGAACATCAAAAGAAAATGGTGTGTTAAAAAAGATGAATAGGACAATCATGGAGCGTGCGAGGTGCATGAGATTGCATGCAAGATTGCCTTTACAATTTTGGGTAGATGTTGTAGATACTACTCTTTATCTAATAAACAGAGGACCTTCAAGTTCCTTCAATGGTGGTATTCCAAAGGAGGCATGGACAAGTAAAAAGGTAAACTACGCTTTTTTAAAGACTTTTGGTTGTGAAGCCTTTGTCCACATTAATAAAGAAAATAGAACAAAACTTGAGGCAAAATCAAAGAAATGTATTTTTATTGGATATGGTGTTAATTATTTTGGTTATCGCTTTTATGATTATGAAAAACACAAAATCATTAGGAGAAAAGATGTCATATTTAATGAAAACGTTTTGTATAAGGATCATCTACAAGAAAAGAAACAATAAAAAGGAAACAGAGAATACACAGTGCTTGATGAGATCAGAGAAACTGTGATGGTGCCTGCATATCATAATGATCAATAGCCAGAACAACAACCACAACAACAGCAAGCACCTCAAACACTTGAAAGTGGTGTTAAAAGATCTACTCGGATAAGTAGACCTCCTGATCGATACTCTCCTTCATTATATTATGTACTGTTGACTGATTTTGGTGAACTAAAATGTTATGAAGAAGTAGTGCAGGTAGAAACCAAGAAGTGGGAGCAAGCCATGAAAGAAGAGATGGACTCCTTAGCACATAACTAGACTTGGGACTTAGTCAGGTTGCCTGCAGGTAAAACAACATTGCAGAATAAATGGGTTTGCAAGTTGAAGGAAGAATATGGAGGTAGAAAAAGGTATAAATCTAGACTTGTGGTGAAAGGGTTTGCACAGAAAAAGGGTATAGGCTTTGATGAGATATTTTCTCCTATTGTTAAAATGACTTCAATCAGAACTATTTTAAGTCTAGTAGCAACTGAAGATTTGCATCTTGAGTAGTTAGATGTAAAGACAACCTTTCTCCATGGGGATTTGGAGGAAGAGATATATATGTCGCAGCCATAAGGATATGAGGTAAAGGGGAAGGACAAACTAATGTGAAGGTTGAAGAAGAGCTTGTAATGCTTAAAATAGGCTCCAAGGCAGTGGCATCTAAAATTTGATAGGTTTATGTTTGAACAAGGTTATACTAGATGTCACTATGATCATTGTGTTTATCTCAAAAGGAAAAATGGTGGCAGCTATATTATATTGTTATTGTATGTAGATGGCATGCTTGTTGCAGTTTCTAACATTCAAGAAATAAATGTGCTAAAAAGAAAATTGGTGAACTCATTTGCAATGAAGGATTTGGATGCTGCAAAACAAATCCTTAGTATGAGAATAACTAGAGACAGGAAAAATCACAAATTAACATTGTCTCAAAGTGAGTACATAGAAAAGGCTTTGAAAAGGTTTAATATGCAAAATGCAAAACTAGTTAGTATACCTTTAGCTAGCCATTTAAAATTAAGTAAGGAGGAGTGTCCCAAGACTTAGGAAGAAATGGCTCATATGTCTAAAGTTCCATATGCATCAACAGTTGGAAGCTTAATGTATGCAATGGTCTGGATAAGGCCTGATATTGCACATGCAGTGGGAGTTGTAACCAGGTACATGCACAGTCCAGGAAAAGAAAATTGGATGACAATGAAGTGGATTCTCAAGTATCTGAGAGGTACCACAAATCAAGCCTTATGCTTTGGTGGTTCAAACATTTATCTATACGAATATGTTGATGCAGATATGGCGGGTGATAGAGATAACATGAGGAGCATAGTAGGGTATATGTTTAATATAGGTGGAATAGCTACCAGTTGGGTCTCAAAACTACAAAGTGTTGTTGCACTCTCAACAACAGAATCAGACTATGTTGCTGCTACAGAGGCTAGTAAGGAAATGATTTGGTTACAAAGGTTTCTAAATGAATTGGGTAAGAAGCAGGAGTTGGGCACGTTATACAGTGACAACCATATTGCCATACATCTTGGAAAGAACTCTGCATTTCATTCCAAGACTAAACATATACAGATCAAGTACCATTTCATATGGTCAACATTGGAAGATGGACAACTGAAGCTAGAAAAGATACACACTACCCAGAATCCTATAGATATGTTAACAAAAGTTGTAACCAGGGAGAAACTGAGAGTGTGCTAAGTTTCAATTGGTCTTCAAGTATGATGAAGAAGATGAGAAACAACCAGGTCTATAGTAGAGTCATTTTCCAACAAATGAAGCAGCGGTGGAGTTGCTATAATCAGTCTCCAAGTGGGAGATTGTTGGGTGTGGAGCCTAATTATGTTCCTTGTTTAGAGGTATCACTGCATTGGACCCCAATTCATAATGGGTTAGCAACGCCGCCCATAATATTTGCATTGCAGGGGGGTTCCAGGAGGGAGGTTGTGACATTTGGGAGCCCACCCCTGGTGGGGGGATTGGGGGCAGTGCTCTCAAAGCTAAATAGAGATGTAAAATTGCCTTGTAAAATGTTGTAATTTCGCAGTCAATCTGGGGCGTTCATTTGGCAGAGGTTTGATGGTAGAAGTTATGTTTAATTTAGGGAATTTTTCCCTAGAAGACAACCCCTCGCTATATATGAGGGAATTGTATTGTGTCTATGTAGATGTGTATTTTGAGTGAGGAAGAGAGAGGAGATTGAGAGAAAAGAGGGAAATACAGTGGATCTGTTGTAAGTTGTATCACTTCAGTTTTTTGGATAATATAAAAGGAAGGACTAGCTGTTTCTCCATGGACGTAGCCCAAATTGGGTGAATCACGTATATTTGTGTCTCTCTTGTTTTATGCATTTTCTGTGTTTCTATTTCTGCAATATTTTATGTGTTCCATTTCTTTGTAATATATAATTTTCTAACAAAACTTTATCCAAGCTAATGGTCAAAATGTGTAAATCTATACTCAAGAATTTAGGAAAAGAGCTTTTATTTTGGGTATAGATTTATCCTCTTAAGACACTCTACTGAAATACATTGTTGGTTTACATAGTTTTTTGAGACACACAATTCTCATGTTTAACCCTACAAAGATAGATGAATCTTGTGTACATGAAACTCATTCAAAACCAAGAGGGAAGAATGTTCCCCAAGTGGGTAGAAAAAAGCCATTCAAGAGTGGAGACAAAGGAAATGGGAAATTCAAAGGAAAAGGGAAGAAGAATGCTTCAGTCAAGAGGGAGGGAGAAAAACTCACATGTAAACACTCTTCAAAAGAAGTCCATGATGAACACCACCATTGGAAACTTCATCTTGAGATGAGACCTGAAAATTTTAACAAAAAAGGGAAACAAAATACTACTGAAGCTAAACAACATGATTTAGGATCCAATTCTTGGGATGAAAAAAATATTACAACCATGGGATTTAAAGGTAAGGACTCTATTACAAGTACTATTTATTTTAATCACCTCAATGAAACTCAACAAGAAAAGGAAAGAATAAATATTTTCCACATTAGAGTCATTTAGAAACATAACAAGACAGATACTTTATTTGGTAATAGATTACGAGAAAACATTATTTCATAAGACATTGTTAAGAAATTAAACTTGGAAACCATTCCTCATCCTAAACGTTATTCTTTAGGTTGGATATGTGACAATGAAAAATTGCATGTGACAAAAAGATGTAAACTGAAATTTTCTATCAATGCAAACTTGATAGTTGAGGTAGAGCTTGATGTAATTCCACTTGACATTTGTGTTATTGTTTTAGGAATCCCATATCTATATGATAGGAGAGCCATATTCCATTGCCATGAGAACAAATATCATTTGTTTAAAAATGGGATTGAGTACATTGTTAGAGAACATAGAAAGAATTTGAATTTATCACTTGTAAATGCAGGACAAATGAAGAGACTTGTAAATGCTAGTAAGAATTTTGTACTCTTTATGATTAAATTAAACCAAAGAGAAATTTGAAAGTAAATCATTCCAAGGATGTGATGCAAGATTAAAATATGATTTAATTTAGGTTTTTAATACATTTGATAAGATGTTTTAGGAACCGAAAGGATTTATTGCTATAAGAGGAATCCAACATGAGATCCAATTGTAGCAAGATTGTTCACTTCCAAACATTAGGATGTACAGGATGTTAGTCATCGAGAATGCAGAAATCAATAAAGAAATCCAAAACATTCTTGATAAAGGGGTCATCAGAAAGATGGTACATGGTGCATGTGTGTGGATTTCAAAGCCTTGAACAAGATCATGGTCAAGAACCATTACCCTCTTCCTTGAATTGATGATTTACTTGATTGATTGAAAGATGTTGTTTATTTCACTAAGTTGGACTCAAGAAGTGGCTATCATCATATTAGGATTTCTGAAGGAGACATATGGTAGACAAATTTCAAAACAAAGCAAGGTTTGCTTGAGTGGTTGGTTATTCCTTTTGGGCTTTGTAATGCTCATGAAACATTCATTAGAGTTATGAATGATGTCTTAGGACATTTTCTTCGTGACTTTGTGATAGTCTACTTAGATGACATTGATTTTCAGCAAGACTCGTGAAGAGCATGTCAAGCATGTTAGGCAAGTCTTAGATGGCTTAAAGAAAGAAAATTTATTTTTAAAGATGTTTAAATGTCAATTTGGAAAAACCTTGTGAGTATATTTGGGTCATATTGTTGGAGGGGGTGAATTGAATATAAATCCCTCAAAGGTCAAAGTCGTTGTGGATTAGCCTAGACCCAATAATGTAATAGAGGTTAGGAGCTTTTTGGGAGCAACCCAATATTGGAGAAGGTCAATTTCTAACTTCTTATCAATTTAATCTCCATTACATGCCTTGAAAAGTGTTACATAGGTTTTTTAGTGGGGAGGAAAGAAATAGAAATCCTTTGATCCATTGAAGAGAGAATCAGTATAGCACCAGTTCTTGCACATCCTAATAAGATGTTTATTTGAGATACAAACCGATGCAAGTGACTATGTTATGGGAGTGGTCTTGATGCATCATGGTAAGCGCATTTGTTAGCATTCTAAAACTTTTAATGGTGCAGTAGTTAACTATTGAACATATGACAAATAATTGTTTTCTTTGGTGAAAAGTGTGAAAAAATGGAAACACTATTTGATGGGAAAGGAACCTATCATTCATATTGATCATAAACGCTTGTAATAATTGCAATCACAAGGCAAGCTACAACAAGTGAGAGATTTCAGATGGATGGGTTTCTTGAATTAATTTCACTTGGTGATAAGGTATAAGAAAGATATCTATGACAAAGTCGTTGATATGATATCTAGAGGAATTGTTAGTGCATCAATTATTCTTAAGCATAATTCTGTCATGCATCATAGTTATGTTGTTCAATATGCTTTAGATGAAGATTTTAAAGATGTATATACAACTGTGTGTCAAGGAAACCAAGTAGAGGAATTAGATTACCATGCTCATGATACACAGTTGTATCATCTTGGCAAGTTATGCATTCCACGGGGTGAAAGAATCAACATCATAAGGGAAGCACACACTTCTCTTATTGTTGGTCATTTTGGTGTAGGCAAGACGGTGGCACAATTACAAAGGTATTGTTATTGGCCTCGTATGAATGAGAGTGTGTTACAATATGTAAGAGGATGTTCTTCATGTGCCACTAGTAAGCCTAGAAATATAAAATTAGGATTGTATACTACACTTCTAGTTCCTTCCCATCCTTGGGAAAGTGTTTCTATGGACTTTGTAGGAGGGCAAAGCAATAACAATCATACATTGTAGAAATATATATACTCTTGACATATGAGTATTATTAGATCTTTGTTTGTTTTTATACCTTGTTTACTTTTCTCAATATTTGATAGTTCAAATTTGTTAATTGTATTATCATCACTTAATCTAATTATTGATTACACAATTGCAAAAGATAGGAAAAATGCAGAAGCAATGTATAGAACTTGCGAATGTTCAAAAGTGTTGTTGTCTTTTTTGTATCTTCCTTTCTCCGTACATACTCGCCATTTTGGGTATTTTATCTACATATATCCATCTCACATGACATTTTTTTCCTATGCGCATGGACCTTTTTACAAATGTGATTAATTTTTTAATTAGACTTTATTTAGGTTAACAGATAGGAGAGGAAAGAAATTTGCAATAATTGGTGAAACTACATGTGTCTCTGAGCTTTTTCGAATTTTTGTTAGGTTATTCGTAAATCAAAGTCAACAATGAGAATGTAGTGGGCAACATCCATGTGGCGTTATTGTTTCTTAATAAGGATAAATTATGATGTTTTTTTATAGCAATAATTAATATCGAAAACATGTTAGTTAGTTGTCATAATTACAAAGAATTTATAGTAACGTAGAAGCAAGATGCATAATAAATGGATGAGATGGTTTTGGAATTTTGAGGTATGGTTGCACTGGTTTCCGTAAGTTAATTTTGTAGCAGCTACAACCACCCTCCAAAATTTTGGCTCCAATGCAAATTTTGGAGACTACCTCGGATCATGCAATTGATTATCCTTGGGCGCCTCTTGATAGGTTGATGATTTGAAGTTTCCCTTCTTAATCCTAAACAATTGTCCGCATTCTTATATTATGTAGCATATGTCATTTTCGGGCACAGGGGTTCTTGCTTGTCATGCAAAGGGGATGGTGTCTTGCTTTAAGGGACTTGTGCATGAATGAGTGGTTGTCATCACATAGACATGTTTCACACTCAGCTCACACACTCATGTCACGAAGGTTGTCACATCAATAAAAGTATGTCTTATATATTTTGGATGGTCTACATTCTATCACTAAGAGTCTCTGTGCAATCAAAGTTGAGTCCTATCAATGTTTTCATGTGTTTCATTGCTCTCCCACTTAGCCATTTTCCTAACAAACTCAGCCTCATCCAGCTTCCCCAAACTATATACTTTGTTTCTATAACCATCAAGCTTCCTCCCTTGCCTGTTGAAACATTGTAGTGCATAGAGACACCAACCACCCTGGCCTGCTGAAACCCCACAACCCGCAAGGGCCCCAGCCATCATTTCTCTCCAGAAATGTGGAGAGCAGTCCAGCTGCACAACACTCAGAAATTGCATAGAGGTCTCCTCTTGAGATCCATATCTCGCAGTAGTGCTTTGAGCCTCAAAACTAAGTAATGTTGTCCAAGTTGTACTGTCGAACTTGTATGCAGAAATTGAGTAGATGGGCCTCCCAGGGCCTCATTCCAGTAGTAGTCGTTGTCTGTTGAAAGTACAAAGATCCTCATCTCAGTGACTATAGGAAAAGGTGACATGTTGAAATTGCTTCCAAGGAGTTGAGGAGAAGGACCAAGGAACCGAGTAATAGAAAAGATCAGGACCACATGCAAACTCCATGAAATGCATGATCATATTGAGGGTAAGTATGGTAATTATTGAACATCTTTTGAAGTACACCTCTTAGTTGAGTTTGCAGGACTGCTTGTCATTATCATATAATCCTATCCTTACTAACATGCATGTGTGCAAACTCGAAAAGTCACTTTATGTGTTGCTTCTACATGTCACGCTTATTTTTCACTTGTTCAACCAACTATCATCCTCCACGTGTTGATTGCTATGTCATGATTGTGGCCCCGTTCTGATATAATGCAGTCGGAAAGCACCTCAGTACTTAAAAAATAATAAAAGTCATAAAAAAAACCAGTTTAAGGAATGGAAATGTTACTGGAGATGATTTTAGAATAGATGCTAGTCATTATTATCATTTTTATATATTATCCCTTTTTCACTCTATATTTTTATTTCCAAAATTTTCACTTGTACACCAACTAATGGACTTGATCTACTGTGGCATTGCGAGTTAGTCATATTTCAAACCAAAAATAAAACTATTCTTACATTTTTGAGATTCTATTGTGTATGATATATGATGATGATGATGATGATGATGATGGTTAACGTCCACTGAGACCAAATTGGTCTATCGGTCTTTTTATTCTCTATGGTCTTCCAACTTCCTTTATCTTGCATCTCCTTCATCTCTTCTGGTTCTCGGGACATTGGTGTCTTAGCTTCGCGATCTATTGTGTTCGTCCTTTTGGAGATAGTCGAAGAATGCACGTTATTTGAAACCTCATAACTGTCGATGCTTGAGGGGTTGTTGAGTTCACCTTTTTGTTGTTGGGCGGGGCTTTCCCCTTGCTTGTCTTGAGAGTTGTTTCTATCTTGCCTGATTTCTTGTAATTCAGAGTTTTCTCGAGAGTATTCTTCTTGCATGACAGTGTAGTGTTCCTTTTGTGCTCCTTCCCACCATGTAGATCTATGGTGAGTTTTTCTAGCAAAATTTTTCTCAGAGGCTTTTGGGCAATTTTTGGCTAGGTGGCCTGTCTCAAAGCAAGATCGACATCTGAAGATGACACTTTCATAATCGAGTTTCTGGTTCCACACATAGTCTTTACTTGTTAGGTGTATTTCCGCTGGGAATCCGGCGCTGAAGTCCATTTCCACACAGATGCGTGCATATGTGGTTCTGGAATATTCCTCTGTTTCTGGGCACCTGCAGTAAAATTTTCCAATTGCATTTCCAATGGCTTCTAGCGAAGAGAAATTCCAGAGATGCAAGGGTAGATTTGGCAATCTCACCCAAACTGGTGTTGAGGTTATGACTATTGTTGAGGGATCAAAAGATGGGTTCCATGGCCTCATGAATAGGCCTGATTTATCCCAAAACCAAGGGCCAGAATCTAGAATACATTGTCTTCTTTCACGGTTTTCAAAATCTACTATAAAGAAACCCCTAGCATAGGGGTAGATATTAATTGCATCAGAAATTAGAGGCTTAAATACCTCCGTGATCCAACTATGGAGAGCTGTGAGCCGCAGCCAAAAACCATTGAATCAGCATATTAGGGCATTCTCAGAGAACTTCAAAGCCTCATCGAGTGAAGCCTGGACCACCTAGACAGTGGGAGCTGGGGCTTCACTGACTATATGGGTAGGAGCTTGCCCCCCAGAGGCGGACGGAGAGCCAGCAGCTATTTTCGCGAAGCTGGGAGCCATCTAGAGAATGTTCTCCTTAGTAGGCGAGGTAACTTTGATTTTATGGAATTAGGGTTTGCCGTAGGGATTGAGGAACCCACGGACGTTCTAGATCTCGGAGGTTTTGGCGCCACAGATCTAGAGAGCCACAGCAAAGCCGCAGATCTGGACGGCCATGAGCCCTAGAGCATATAAAGAGCCACAGAGCCGCAGATCTGGGCTTCGATAAACTACTAGAGAGTCACAGTCGAGCCGTCGTATAGCCGCAGTGAGCCGTAGTGAGCCGCAGAAGAACTTCGATGAGCCGCAGTCTATATGGGCCGCAGAAGAGCTCGATGAGCCGCAGAAGAACTCGAGATCAAAATCAAGATTTATGTTACACCCAGTCGAGCCGCAGTGGGCCGCAGAAGAGCTTGATGAGCCGCAGAAGAACTCGAAGAACTCGATCCGCCGCAGTCGAGCTCAATGAGCCGCAGAAAAACTCGATGAGCCACAGTGGGCCGCAGAAGAACTCGATGAAGAACTCGATGAGCCGCAGATAAAAACAAATTGATCCGAAGAAGAACTCAAAGAACTCGATCCGCCGCAGTCGAGCTCGATGATCCGATGCAAAATGAAACTTTAAAAATAACTATTTTTCAACTTTTTTTTGAAAATATATCCACTAGATATCAAACTTTAAAAATAACTAATTTTTTCAAAAATATATTCATTCTCCGTTTTACACACACAAAAAAAAGTTAAAATATATAAAAACAAACTCCATGCTAACGATAGTTAAAGTATTGAAGCCTTTGCCATGGTCTGCCTCTTCATTTGGTCCTCAAGATGAACCGCTCTTGTTGGTTCGGAATGTGTTGGTCAAAGCTAAACTATCTTAATAGGCTAAATTAAAGTAAAATATCATGGGAAAAATATGGGATGTTAAGACCTTGGAGCCCAAAAAAAATGACAAACAACTAATTTACCTCAACTTTATTTTATTTATTACTATTTTTTTAATGTACTTTATTTTTATGACATGACATTTCAAATTTTCAAAAGCATTAAGAAATTTCTTTTAATCAATTTATCTCAAGTTAATTAATTAAAGAAAACGTCATATGAACACGTCATATCGGGCATGTGGTATTAATAAGCCATGGTATTATAAAAAGACTTGTTTACAAGTTAATAAATTCCATGGTAAAGTGAGGATGAATCTCCGTGATTAATTAAGAATATTGTCACATTTGAAAAAAAATGTATATATGTTTAACTCATATAATAATAATAATAATAATAATAATTTCATAAAGTTTTATAATAATTTCATAAAGTTTTATAATTTTTTTAAGATAGGAAACATGAGATTATAATGAAGTCTTTTGATGCGTATCATGGATTGATTCATTTATGAGTGATTTAATTTATATGGAATTGATTTAAACTGGTTATTATTGTTTTTAAAATATTAAAAGAATTGGTGGATTTGCTACTACCATTTGGAAGGTTCAAAGTGAGTTATAGGAATTGCCTTATATTTATGAGCCTCATGGAGGAATGTGGTCTAATCATTGGATATTTTTTACTTTCTCAGAAAGATTTTATTCAATGGTATATCTAAGCTCTATAATCTTCATAATTTGAATGCGTCATGAGATTTTTATGGTGTTCAATACATCTTAAACAATGAAAATCTATGATCTAGCAAAATTTTTCATTATTGGATTTAGTCCAAAAGGATAAAAATGTTTAATGATTAGACTAATACTGATGCAACTTCTCACATACATGCTAAGTTGAAGATATGAAGAATGGAAAACCATGACTAAATAGACAAAGAGTAGATGGTTAGTGAGCTTGAGAAGAATGTCGAAGATTTAATCATTTTAATTTTAAAGAGATTTGATTTAACTTATCAAGTCAATTTTGCCTCAACTACCTATAAAATAATAATAATAATAATAAAATAACATACAATTTTTTATTTTAACATAGGGTTTATTTTAATTTTTTTTCAAAAATTTTACCTTAATATTCAACAAAATTTGCTTAAAAAAATAATAATATAGAATTATATTTTAAACATAAAGTTATTTTTATTTTATTTTTATTTAAGTTTGATGAATTCCAAATTGTTTAGAGTACAAGACATTACACATCTGGTATAAGGGATCTCCTTGGCACAATTAAGAAATTATTAAGTATTGAAATAAAAAATAAAATAAATGAAAATAATAAATTTAAATTGGAAGAAAAAGAATTTAAAATTAAATTAATAACAAACAGGTATGTTTTCAAAATGAAAGAAAAAGGATATTTTAATATAACTGAATTCAATAAAAATAAAAAAATAAAATGATAAAAATAAAAATAATGCTAAAAAGATGAGTCAAATATATATATATATAATATATATTATAATATATATATATAATAAAAAAAATTAAACAAATAAAGGTAAGAATGGAGATAAAATAAAATGTTTCAATTAAAATATAATAAAATAATAAAAATAAAAATATAATATGAATTTGGGTCAAAAATAAAAAAAAAGAGAAAGAAGAAGTTTAGTTTTTATAGTAATATTATCAAAAGTATTAATTAAATGAATAAAAATATACACATATCAAAATGAAAACGTTGATAATTAATTTAATTAAAGATGAGCGAAAATGAAGTTGATATCAAAGAAAATGAAGTTGATATCAAAGAAAAGAGAACGATTATTAAATAAGATTATTAAATTATTATATATAATTTTAATTGATAAAGGTTACTTATAGGATATAAATTAGTTTGGATTAATAGAATGAAGTAAACAATAGTATGATTAAGAAATAATAAAATAGAATAAATTTGATTAAAATAAAATAAATTATATTATATTAATAAATTAGATAATTAGAATTGTAATAAGGATGAAATTAATAAAAAATATTATTAAGAATAGATTATATTGAAAGAAAATTAATGAAAATTAATAATATAGAAAAGATATATGAGGGGATTGAGAAGAATTGAGAAGAAAAATGTAATCTATATTAAGTTAATTAATGAATATTTCTTAATAAAAGGTATTAAATTCTCAACATTCTTGTCGAGCATCCAAGGGTCTAATCATTCGATATTTAATCTTGGTTTTGTGTATTATTTGTATCTTCATCTTTAGTTTTATGTCCTTGGAGATGGCTAAAGTGTTCACCCAAAAGTCTTTATTCTAAAATCTCAATATTAGTTTACAAATGCTTCAAGTGTAGAATGTCTACTATTTAACCTAGCCTTTTATTTAATCTTGGTTTTGCAGAGTATTTGTATCTTCATTTTTTGCTTTATGTCCTTGGAGATGGTTGAAGCGTTCACCCAAAAGTAGTCATTCTAAAATCCCAATATTAGCTTAGAAATGCTTCCCAATATTAGTTTAGAAATGCTTTTGCATAGTATTTGTATCTTCATTTTTTGCTTTATGTCCTTCGAGATGGTTGAAGCGTTCACCCAAAAGTAGTCATTCTAAAATCCCAATATTAGCTTAGAAATGCTTCCCAATATTAGTTTAGAAATGCTTCGAGTGTAGAATATCTACTATTTTAAACCTATGAGTAGTCTTACTTTACTTATAGACGAGAATGTTTACTATTTAAACTAGGCGTAGTCTTACTTTACTTATAAACCAAATAGTCTTGAGATACAATTTCAAGCCAGAATGTGATTTTTTGTTGTTTAAAATACACTTTTGAATACATAAATGGAACACTCGAATTAATTATACAGATTAAACAATTTAAACTCAAATTTTTAAAAATCTTTATAAATTTTTATTAAAATTAACTAAAAAAATCTCATAAAAAAGTTATTTTATTTATAAATTAGAGTACATCTTTAACCTAACCTAATTAAATTTGAAACAAAACTATACTAAAATAAAAATCCAATAAACTTTGAAACAAAACCATATTAAGGAAATAACTAATAAATATAAAACACTAACGTTATTCAGTTTTTGAAGATTAATAACTATATATATAAAACATTTAAATAAAAATTAATAACTATTTTTTATTCTGAAATAATTTTTTATTTTTATTTTTTAATCTTAAAAAAACATGAATTTCGATTATGAAGCCCATAACAAAATTGACAGTTTTTGTACTTCTAATATCAAAAACAAAATTTTCAAATAAAAAAATTAAATGGGGAAGACTTATTGACAGTTTATGCAACTATAATATTCATTTCAATCATTTTAACAGAGAAATTTCAACTATGTTCAACGGGCAAATTGACCGTCCCTCCCCCGCTATCCCCGCCGGAGAAAATGGCGAACTTCGGTGGGCGAAAGGAATGGAATCATTTCCAGCTGTCCTATGCGATTCTTTTCATATTCATTTCCAGCGGTCCTCTTCATCACGATCGTCCATCTTTGACCGTTTCATCTTCACCCTCCATTGACCTCTGTCCTTTTTAAATTGATAAGCTCTAACCCTTTCTAAACCACATTCATTTCTCACTCTCCAACTCTCTTCAGTGGGATGAGAGAAGGGCTGGTCAAATTAGTAGCTCTGCTCTCTTGGTTCACTGCTGGGATTCTCACAGGTTTAGGGTTACAATTTTACTTCCTACGCTTGTTTATAGGGTTAAAAGCTTTTCGTCACTAAGCTTTACATTTGAAACGCTCTGCGACGGTATTTTAGGTGGTTGTTAGTGTTGATTATTTTCATCGCAGGTTACAGAGGTCATATGTATTTCTTTGTTGTTATTTTTGCCTCATTTCACATTCTCTCCCTATTTAATTACCCAACGCTTACTCTCAAAGATAAGTTTAGATAAGATGTGAATTGGCGATGTGGTTTTCTCTAGAGATGCAGGAAATTTGTTCATTCGATTAATGGAAACTTATTTTTAGCCCGATTCATTTTCTGGCCTTCTCCATTCTCAGAAGTACTTAGCCTAAGCATTCACTGTAGAAATTGACATGTAACCGATTTTCATGGGAGTAAATTACTAGGCTGTAATGACCAGGTAATTTATGTGAATAAATCTTCTGTTTTACCATTGTAAGTAATTATGGAATAGAGATTATTGTCTTTTTGTGAAAAATGAATTGAATATTATTAATTCAAACGTTGAATACAAATTGAATGATTACACATAATAACTTTCTATGAGGAAGTTATTCTCTTTTCTTGCCAGATGATAAATGAAAATACAAAAAAAAAGAAATAAAAAGAAATCGTTGTTAACAGGGAAAAACCCTAACTGTTTCTCCTATTCCCATAGAAAAGGGAAAAGGGAAAAGGACCCGGGGTTGTTAAGGAACAAACGGGAGAGAAGGCAATGAAGGAAGAAAAGAGGGTGCTAAGTCTGGTAAGGACCAGATAGCACAGGCACAAGTGGTGCAATATCTTGCTGAAGACAATGGTCTGGCAAGAGAGCTTGGGGGGAGATTTAGTCTGGTGGACTAATCTCATGGTTGGGAGGAGAACAAGCAACAAGGTATTATCCTTTAATCTGGAACAGTGCTGAAGACTATAGGGTAACGGTACAGGTCAGTACAGTTATCATTTTATGATCTGAGATAAATTCGTGTTTGTAAAAGATATTATCTGGACTGTAGGTCAGGGTTTAGATTAATATGATAAATAGTCTTAATCTGTTCAAGAAAACCAATATATAGATGTTATGGTAAGAAACCAGTGAAATGTATATATATGTATATATATAAGAAACGCATTGAATCACTGAATAAAAATCCAAGGTAGAGTCCAGCACGGACAAATAGAATCTGAGTAGAGTACTACGCAGACTCGGTGGAGTCTTTATAGGATCGGAGTTCAAGAAAAACTGATTTATAAACCCTACCTTATTGGATAAGGGTGACACAAATCGGAGACAGGGTCTCTGTAAACAAAAAAAAATAACCGAATACAAGAACTAAACTTATGAATTATATTCGATAGGAGAAACGTAATTATTAAATAGAAGAAACTCATAACATGTATAACAGTGATATAATGATAAACAGGAAAAGACATCGAGCGAATATTCCAATCCAGATATACACATACACCTATATTATGACAAGGAATGCTGGAATAGTGTGCGCATAGCCTGTACACAGTGGTTCAACCAACCGAAAACACGGTGGAGTAAAGATCATTGCTCTCGGTACCACAAAGAAGACATAGTATCCATGGCATTGACTATGCTTCTTTAAACTATCTAATCCTCGTATTGGATAACATTATACGAATGTAACAGCAACATAATAAGAGACCACGAATAGTGACAACTTGAAAAGATTCCAGACATGCGTAAACCATGTAATATTCGAGTTAACTGCTGCAAATAAGAAAATATTGGTATACTACATTATGCCTATACTCTGTAACCGAAGCAATACAGGTGACAATAACCACGGTTGAAAACCATGAATGTAAAGACAGTCAAGGCATAGCCAGAGATTCCGGTGTCGAGACCATCAAGGGTCGTAACCGTGCGTTATACACATAAACAAAGGCAAACGATGAAATAATATATATTCATTTCTGTATAACAAGCAGATATTAATCATGTATAGAACAACTAGGGTTACAGCGACACATCAAATAACATAACTTTCTAGAGCTGAACCTGATGAAACAATAAGTTAATAAGTTATGCCGAAACCTCGGGCCACAAGAGTAAACTGGAAAAATTACAGTATTATTACTTCAGAAACAGAGTAACTAGAAATTTCACATACGCTTGAAGAAAAACAGAGTCATGTTCATCAATGCATTATAACCGCAATCCAAAGCAGAGGTTCATTCATGCCAAATGTTTCGCGACGCATCAACCAAGCCATCCACAGTGGATGGTCGATTAAACCTTTTTACAATAGAACAATAAACAGAAGACTAAACATGGAGATAATACATTCCGAATTAGGGCATAAGCCTATGAGCTCTGTTTCAGGCATGGTAAATACCGTTGCCACCATGATGGCAGTACCCTGGCTTCAAGCTAAGGACGGCGCCCTCAGGCGAATAAGCCACAAGGATTCAACTTCCAACAGAGAACGGTGAAAATCGCCTGACAGGAAAAAGGGAGAAATCAACTTCAACTCGATATCAACCACAAATGTGAATCCTACACTAAGAGGGTGCAGGCTTACCTGAGAAACGGTTCTCGGAAAATAAGCTTGGGCTGCATAGAAATCCCTCGAACCCCTGTCAACCAAACCACCAACATGAGCTAATAGCAACAGTAGGCGAGTCCAATAAAACCTGTACAAATTTTTTATTTAATCTTTGGAGAAACCAAAAAGGAATACCTACAATGTCTCGGGCAGAACGGAGTGCCAACGATAGTTACAGTCTCCGGGGCACATCAGTGAACCAGGGTGCCACCATTGAAGCCGGTGACGAAGATCCGAAGGAGTATACTCACAGGTGGGAGGATGAATAACCGCAGAAATGAAACCAAGCAAACATATAAAGAAAAAACGCTAAGAGCAACCCTATAGCTGGCAGTCGGCCTGACCGTCCGATTAAGGATTGGTGATATCCGCCATAGATCATATCAGTGATCCCGAGGAGGCCACGACAGGACTGCATCATTTATTACCTCTTCCAGTGATCTCAGTTACTGCAATCCAGGTTGATGGAGAAAACTCCCGAAGCGGACGAGCTGTCTCCTTCTCCGTTCAGGAGAGTAAATGCGTCAAGGTTAAGCAACCATTGGCTGCATAGGTGGCTGGTGAATATCAGTCCCTACGTCGCATCAATAGTAAAGGGGGTTACAAGTTTGGTTTAATAAACGAACTCCGCCTCGGTAAATGTTACCATATCAAATGTATTACATTGTTAAGTACACCATGAACGTCAAGGGGTCTGCAAAATTAATAGATACCTTTAGTTGTGCGGGAGGTTAGTCATAACGTAATATGTTAGTCATACCTTAATGTGGGTAAATCGATATTTACAATCAGAATATACATAAAGATAACCAATTTTTTTTTTATGTGCATGGTAAGTATTGTTGGATGTGACATGTGGTATCAGAGCCCAGTTACAGAACTGAGGCCTCTGGGTAAGGATAGATTGACATACAGAGGAATAAAAAAAGAAAAAAAAAAGGAATTTTTTTTTCTAAATAAATATATAAACTTTCCTTATCATTACCCTATCATTTTGTTTGGAATAAAGTACAGGATCAGGGGTTTCGAGAACTTGCAGCCTGAGGAGAGAAGATAATACAACTCGACGACCTATGATGGGACAAGGGGCACCTGGCCCCAAAAATAATCCTGAACTATGGGTTCAACTTGGGGAAGAGGCCAGAGTTACAAATCAAGCCATTCTGGAAACCGTACAGGAACTTAAAAATGAGATGGCAAGGCTACAGGAAGACAATGCCAGACTAACGATGGAGCAAGAAAGAATACTGAAGAGTTTGTCTGATCGAAAGAATCAAGTACCAGCTAATCCTAGCATGGAGCAACAGAGGATGTTGGAAGAACAGAACCACCATATGCCCCCTGAAGGATCGGAGGAACAGGAGGAACGTTCCGATAATGTAATTGAACAAAAAACTTCGAAAAGACAAAGGGTGGAACTACAAGGGGAATTTCGCAAAATTAAACCACCACATTTTGATGGGGAACAAGAAGAAGCAGCTGAAGCATGGCTAATTAATATGAATAAGTATTTCCAGCTCTATGAATATGACCACAATCTTAAAGCATGATTGGCTATTTTTCAGCTACAGGGAAAGGCCACCTTATGGTGGGAGGAAGTGAAAATTGTAAAAGGAGTTACTAAACAGACTATTATGTGGGATAACTTTCAAAAGTATTTTAAAGAGAGGTACTTAACTGAACACTTCTACGATGAAAAGGCAAGAGAGTTCCATGATCTGCGTTTGGGGCCGCAGACTATGGATGAGTTCATCACCCGTTTTACTTCCTTGCATCGCTATGTGCCATATATAAGGGAGGAAAAAGCAAAAGTACAGATATTTGTTAGCAGCTTACCGCCCTACATGCGAGAAAGGATTGAATTTGACAATCCAAAATCAATGGATGAGGTAATTCGGAAGGCCAGAATCTGTTATCAACAAAGCAAGCAAAAGGGGGAAGCAGCTGGCAGAAAATGGAATGAGAAAAAGAGCTTTAAGTCAATAGGAAACAACAAAGGAAATCACAGCAGTGGAAGTAAGGGAAATGGCAAAGGACTAAACAACATAATTCCAGCCAGAACCACATCCAAATTTAGGCCTAACAATGAATCTAAAGTCAGCGAACAGCATGCACGCTTGGACAATGAAGGGACAATAAGACCCCCGGTGCAATGTTGTGGTTGTGGGGGATCCCATTACATCAAAAACTGTCCACAGCGGAAGGGGACTGAACAGTTATCCCAAATTCACGAAGCCTAAACAGTCGGCGAAGTGGGACGCAGTGTACCCAGGATTAATGCGGCTTACCTTCAGGCAGAATATCAGCCAACCATGGTCGAATTCGAAGGTAATATTTCAGACCTTACTGTATCTGTTTTAATTGATCCTGGGGCTACACTAAGTTATGTAAACCCAAAAGTAGTGGAACGTTGTAATTTACAATCTGTTAAGTTTAAAAACCCATGGCTGGTGCAATTAGCTACGGGAGCCAAAAGACGAGTGATAGCTAAAATTAAGGACTGCTCCTTCACCAAAGCTGGACAGCCGGTAACGGCTGACTTAAACGTGCTTCCCCTTGACTCCTATGATATTCTAATTGGTATGGATTGGCTGGAAAAACACTGGTCATTAGTTGATTGTAAGACGAAGATTATCTACTTTAGAGATCACCATGGAAATAGAAAAGAAATGCAAGGAATTAAACAACCTGTGTGTAGAAATTTTGAATAATTTAACACATATTCAATGGAGATTTTCCTGATCATGTAGTATTACGGAAAACATACACAATACATAAGCTCCTCTACGTTGATCATCAATATAGCAGCATCAATAACAATAAAACATCAAGAGCATTCACACATTAACACAGTATGTATCCCGGGGAAAGAATCTCGCTAAAAACCCCAACTATCTGTATATTAATGATTGAGTCATGTAACATTACACAGCATAATACTTCTCACAAGTATCTCCACCTCTGTTACACACAATACAACTTAGATCTAAATCAATCACTGGCTCAAATCTCCTCCGCTGCTTGCCTGCCTCTTCTGCGCAATCCTGCAAGAGAATACTCATGAATCAATGAAGAAAACTCGTATTTCCCTTGGATATACCACGCAATCCTCATTGGAAATACTCAATCCCTTGATTGTGCAAATCATCATGCACAGCTATAGTCACAATTGATAGCAATCTGATCCTCTAACACCTGTCCCTACTGAACTGAACATGCACTGACATGCAACTGAGTTAACTGATGTATTCATAGTTGTATTATGAGTTAATAACTTGTGAATTAATTAATAACTAATTCACCCAACTCATCTCTAGTCTATTTGCCAGTTAGACTAAATACAACCAGTTTAACAAAGCTAAACTGAACACAACTCCATCACTGCACCTCCAGTCCACTAAACTCAACTCACTTGAGTTCTAACTGAAGTCATGCATGCAA
>APFE031608309.1:0-13155 GCA_000404065.3 Pinus taeda
CTAAGTCAACTTCTTGGATAATGAGCTGATGTCGACAAGAAGTGACCCATCGCAGGAGGGCCTTAATGAATCCCACATCAACGACACAGAACGAAGCAAATGATTGTGGAGGTGAAAACAATCTGACGATACAGGGTTCAGGGTGGCTGTCATGAAGGAATGGAGCATGAATGTATTGCAATGGGTGAGACACAGGCGAATTTTCTGAATGAATTCTCTTGAACATATCGGTGACACTGACGATGGATTGGTAGCGTTAACCCCAAGAATGGATGGTGTGATGGACCAATGGTGATGACCAGTGAACGGAACAACCCAACCTGGCATGGATGCGGAAGGAAATTGTCATGTTCAAGAGCGACTTGCTACCAATAAAGCTTTTTGAAGTTTTCTTCCCAATTTTCCCCAGTCATTACTGACTAGTACCTCTTTATATTTGTCAAGTTTAAGGAGGATAACATATGTTTGTTCTATAATCCGCCCTTCGGGCGAACCTGTCGCTATATTTTAACGAGCCTAGAGACAGTGAAACTCGTTCTCGTCCATTTGGACGAGTTTGTCACTATTCGATTTTAACGAGTTTCATGACATAGATAACTCGGTCCCTTTCAATTTTAGAGAGTCTAAAAAGAATGGAAAGGAGACTCCAATGATTCTTTTTCATCACGTAATCCCTTAAGTCCGAAAAAGTGTAAAATAATACAAAAGGGATGAATTTTCAATAGTTTTAACAAGCCGAACAAGACAAGCGCTCGATCTTTTTGTGTAATAATCCCTCAGGTCCAAAAAGATTAAAATCTAGAGGAGGGATAGCACTTCCGATGACTTTAACGAGCCGGGGAGGCCAATCGCTCGGCAATATTTTCATATTTTACGAGTCAGTTGAAAAGAGCTTAAAGGAGACTTGTTTTCGAGGAACGAGTGATGGTTTTGGGTAGTAGCTAATTCTAGGTAAGGTTTGGAATTTTCCAATCACGACAGTGTCACAAGGATGGATAATAGAATCACTCTTCGCAGATGTTCTTCGAAGGGGTAAAAAATCATGTGGGGGTGAATGATCGGCTAAAAACAAAGTGGAGGTGATGATGAGAACACAACCAAGGCTCAAAAGCTGGCGATAAGACATTCACAATGGTTATTTACCGGTTCATTTTTTAATGAGCTTAAACGTTGGGGGAAACATTTGCTCATGACTTATGTTTACCTTTTAACGAGCTTGAACTATGCCCTAAACCTGCTCGTGATAATGTTCATTGAGTCTTGGATTCACCATTTAGCATTTTGTTCTTTCAAAGATTGTACTACCTGTTCATTTGCTTCCTCAAACCAATTAGAAATGAAAACATATGCTTGATAAATGAGTTAAGAACACTAATATTTTACTTGAATTATGTGCATGGTAAATTAAAAGTGACTTTTACCTCTCATTTTACCATTTCATTTGAATTTGGTTTGTTGGAGCTCTGGAGGTGCTTTCCCCCCCCCCGATTTTCACCAACTGATTCTGGGAGATTATGTGGACGATTCCTAATGCCGCTTGGACCAGGTAGGAGCTAAACTTGTGCTCTTCAATTGCATTCCTTTCTTTTTGAATTCAGAGCCTGTTTCCTTATTCTGCTGAGCCTCTGGGGCTTGAAGAACTCGCCCTGGCACCATGCACCCTTCCTTAATTGAAAGGTGCGATGCATACTGGTCTTCTCACTGACTAGTCAGTATGCATTGCTCCCAATACACTTACTGGGGTGCGATGGCCAAAAGGAGGAAACTTTTTGCACAATTTTCTCATAGATTTTTGCTTGTTTTTACCAAATGAAGATCCGGACTCTTCTCTTGTTTGTTTTTCAGAGATTCATCGGAGAAAAATGGTTGTTACATGGCAAGAACGCGAGCATGAAGAAGAGGACGTTGTTGCTTTACATGATCCCGGGATAGTAGCTGCATTGCGTAACTGTGGCTTGTTGAAGTTTTTCCGTATCTCTAGCATGAGGCAACAAATTAGTTTGTTGCAATATTTCCTCAATGCCTGGGATCCTATCAACTAGGTGTTCCAAATTAGGGGCAAATCGATCCCCTTGACTGCCGTGGACATCTATTTTCTGACCGGTTTATCGAGGCATGGTGCCCCTCTCTCATTATCAGGCTCCGCCCGTGGGGGTGAGTCTGTGAGGGAGTACATTCATCGGCACTGCAGAGAGGGATCTCAGCCGAGTACGGACGGAAATATCAATATCCGAGATGTCACTGACCGAACCTTGTGGACCATTCTATTCACTTTTGCTAGACTGGCTGGTAGTTCTGCTCTTCACATAGCTAACAGGTCTTATATGCAGTATGCTTTGGAATGCGTTGAACCGAAGGTGTTCAACTGGTGTGATGCAGTACTCTCTGTGATGAAAGAACAACTAACCAAGGTGAAAAGCGGAAGATCCAAGAACTTCGGTTGTGGTTCTATTTTGATCGCTTTCGCTTTGGAGAGAACCCCACTGATGCAGCTGCAGTACATTTCACTTGGCCTACCTCCACCGACTGAACCACGGATGCAGAGATGGTTTGACCTCATGTCTCGGTATGCTGGCCAGCCCCAGATTTCTTTTTCTGATACTTTCTTCAAGTTGTTTGATCATCAAGAGATGGTTTATGCCAGGTTCCCATACGCTGGTATGGATTTCCGGGGTGACCCGGATTTGGTGTTGTCGGCTGGCGAGCAGTGGGCTGCCATGGGTAATCCTTCTGACCATATCTCTGTTCATTGTTCTTTATAATGTTCTTATGTTTTTTTATCAAGACTAATTAAAACTCATGTGCTCATGCAGATGTTGGACTAGTTCGACCGGCAGTACGCTGCAGAGACCCAGCAGCCGCTCCAGCAGGAGAGGTTGTGGGGAGGGCCATCCTTCGCGACCTTGATGTGGACGAGACTCTTTTAGCACTACAGGACCAGATCGAGGGTCTCACCCTTGGTATCTAGGATGTGAGGACCGACGAGCTGCCTCTGCAGTTGCAGCGACATACTACTGGAGTGCTGAGTCAATGGACTAGGCTTTTACGCATGATTGCACAGGCGGTGACTTGTTATCACTAGCATCATTAGACTAGGGTGCCCCCTAGAATTTTGAGTTTTGGGTCATTTGACTGATTTTGTCTTGGTTACAGAACATTATGTATAAACTATAAACAGTTATGAATATGTTTTTGATTTTCGGAGCTTTATTTTAGTTAAGTTACATGATCCTGCTACATATATTGATGTGATGCTTCTTTTTATAAATGTCGCAAATGTTTATCTAACACATAATTTGCCAATGAGTCTGTTAATGTGTTTAAACTTCTGGAAATATGTTGATATTGGATGAAATCAAACTGTCTTTCCAAAATTCTGACTTTTAGGAACATGCGATAGATAGCTGGATTCTGTACAGAATAGATGGCGGTGAGTTGTAGAATGATGAGTTGTGAGTCTAACCTGACGACAAGTCTGCATATTCCATGTGTGATGGCATCAGAGAGGAGTTCTATCAATGCACTATACTCAGCAATATTGTTCGTCGACCGACCAATACACGCTCCTCTAAAACTCACTAACTCGTCGCTGGGATTGAAAATGGCCCATGCCGTAGAAGACAAGTTCCGCGAACTACGACTTGCTTTGTCGGCATATCCAATGAATGATTCCAGTAGGTTCGACATCTGCAATGAATGAAAAAAGAGGATTACCTAACCAAAATAAATGCTCTTGGCGAAAACAAAAATGTAACAAAAGCATGAGGATTACTACGCGGAATTAAGCATAGTAACGTTTGAGGTACAACCCGTTTCAAGGTTGCGCCAATGGAATCCCATCATATTCCATCAACTCATAGGCTCATTTTGCTAATACTCGCTTAACAATATAGGGACCCATCCATAATGATTTGAATTTCCCTGCTCCCAACTTATCGGATTCCTAGTCGTAAAGTAAGACCAGGTCATCTTCTGAGAAGATGCAAGGATTGACATTCTTGTCGAACTGTGCTTTGACTCATTTATTATGAGCTTCGTTAGCCAAAGTTTCATTATGACAGGTTTCATCCAATTGAATTAGTTCCAAGAAACGAGCCTCTTCTTCTAAGGTTCCGGGGAGAAGGTCGACTGCGAGTTTGAGGGACGAGATTTCACATTGAACAGGTAAGATTTCTTCCAGACCGTACACAAGTTGAAAAGGTGTGAACCCAGTTGAATTTCTTACCGATGTCCGGTATGCCCACAAGGCCAAGTACAGGATTAGGTGCCAATCCCGTTTGTGGACTCCGATCATCCTTTGCAGCATGCGCTTTAGGACCTTGTTGATCGCCTCAACCTGTCTGTTAGCTTGCGGATAATACGGAGTAGAGCTGTCGTGGGACAGTCCTAATTTGGCAGCCAAATCAACCATCCTGTGATTGCGAAAATGTGATCCATGATCTATAACTATGGCTTGTGGAATGTCGAATCTGGAGACTACGTGATTAAAAAAGTAAAGGGCAGTCGTTTTGCCACTGTTGTTTAATGTAGGCATCGCCTTGACCCATTTGGTAAAATAGTCTACTATGACTATGATATACCCATGCCCCCTGGCCGAGGTGGGGTTACATGTCATGAAATCTATGCCCCATTTGGCGAATGGCCCAACAACTACTACTGGTTGCAGTGGTGCGGGTGGTCTTCTGGTTTTGCTATCGAAATTTTGGAAAGCATGGCAACTTCTAACTGCGGTTATGCAATCTTTGAACATTGTTGGCCAGAAGTATCCTGCTCGCAAAATTTTTTGCGTCGTGGCATAACCAGATTGATGCCCCCCGCATGCGCCTGAATGACAATCATTCAGGACTTTTTCGGCCTCCTCATGGGTGAGGCACCTCCGCAGAACTGTATAGATACCACGACGGTAAAGAGTATCACCGACGATCATGTAGTCTTTCACTTGGTATCGAATATGTCATTGTTTGGAGCGTGAGGTATTAGACCTATATGTTTGTGTCTGGAAATAGATGATTATATCTCCGTACCACAAATCACTTGAAGATATCATAAACAAATTTTCATCCATGATTGCTTCTTCGGATGTTGCATCATTAGACGATGATGGGAGATCACATAGTAACTCCGCGAATACCAGGGCTTTCTTTGATTTGGATTTTTTGAATTCCAGATCAAACTCTTGTAGAATTATTATCCATTTTGAATATTTTCCCCCCAGCAACTGTTGCGACAATATATAAGTCATGGGGTTGCAATCTGATAAAATTGATGTTTCTCTTAAGAGGGCGTAGTGTCAAAATCTATGTATTGCTTGAACAGCTGCAAGGGCGAGCTTTTCAACGTAGGAGTATTTCATTTCCGTATCATTTAAGTTTTGGCTTAAATAATATATAGGATGTTCAATTCCATTGTCTTCTTGAACTAAAACCATTGCTATGGTCATATGTGCTGCAGCCAGATACAGGTTAAAGTCTTTTTGATAGTCAGGAGCATACATTAATGAGGGTTGTATTAGAGATTTCTTTAAAGCATCAAAGGAAGCTTGCGTGACCTGATCCCAAACGAAGGGTACTTCTTTCTTCAATAGACAAGTATAACCTTTAGCTAGTTCAACGTAATTTGGAATGAACCTCCTAAGGAAGTTTTCTTTCCCCTAGATTTTCTGAATCTGAAGCAAGTTTGAAGGTGGAGGCAAATTGATGATTGCCTGAACCTTGCATGGGTCGAGACGAATCCCATCTTTTGAGACCACGAAGCCAAGTAAACGACCAGAACTGACACAAAACACGCATTTGTGTGGATTGAGTCGTATCTTGTAGTGTCAACAACGTAGAAATATGGCTCTCAAATTCCATGGATGATCAATCTACTTTTGCGAATGAGATGGAAGATCGTCGAGATATGATTGAAGGATGTTTTTTATGTCATGGAAAGCATAGTTCATTGCTCTCTGAAAAGTTGCCCCTGCATTCTTTAAACCAAAGGGTATCTTGCAATATGCAAATGTGCCCCACAAACAAATGAATGCAGTCTCTGACTAGTCCTGTGGGTGGATATTTATTTGATTATACCTGGTGTTGGATACCTATACCAATAGGTTTCATATTTCATGATTGGCAAATTCAAATGCCAAATATGCTCTGCTTTGCTGATACAAAGATCCCATATTCCAAGACAAGACAAGGTGTGTACATAGCTTCATGTTTACTAAATTTTGATGGATGGTTCAACAGTCTAATCTGGATCATGCCATGTTTCAATTTTCTGTTGTAGAATAGAGAAAGAAGTCTGTCCAAACTGTTTAATCTTGGCAGACCAATAGTTAGGCAAAGAAACTAACGTCCCCAACTGCTTAAGCTGGAGCCTTGGAAGCAATAAGGGTAGTGATAAATAGGCAATCAAAAGAAAAAGCCAATGGAAAAGAAAAGGCACACAAGGGTCTACAAGTCCAAGTGCACCCTCCAAGAAGAAACAAAAAATGCTAGGCAAGCAGATGGGTAGGTAGATGGGGTTGCAGAAGTGGTATTCCTTCCAAACTGAATCTTGCTGGTCAAGATAAGGAAAACAACACAATGGAGCATGTCTAACTTCCTTTCCTGTTTTACACTCATTACTAACACCCCTACACCAGTTGTGTTTATGAAAGAATTCAAGGTTTTATGTTGGTTCGGGTTTCCTTTAAGAGCCACATTTCTTGAGCAAAATTCTTTTCATTTTGATCTACTCCCTAAGCTAAGTGGTTGTCAATAAAATTAGTGATATCACTCATCATTCACCTTTTCCCTCCATATTAACCCCTAACTTCTATTATCTAAATTCCCTATGTCACCCTTTCCCTACTATTATAACACCATGGTGTATAAACCCCAAGCATTCTATAAATATCCCCCCCCCTTGGCATTATAGACATATGTTCACTATTAGGGAATCAAATTGACATCTAGTCAGTTTAAGAACCCAAGCCTTACCTCTTTTCCTCCTTCAGAATTCATTTACCCATTCAACCCTTCATTTGCTTAAAAAACCTAGTAAAAAACCCATTTTCACCCCTAACCCGCTCAAAAGGAAAAAATACATAAAAAAAACCCACTTTCCCGACTTATCCAAAGTCCTGGAGCTATGCGTGACTTTACAAAGAAAACATTGAAAAAACCATGCAAATTTGCCAATTTTCCAAAGTCCCACAAGGCACGAATTTCATAAAAAATGCATATTTTATTGCCCGCCTGACGCCGTATCATCCGGACAAGTCATCGACCCGTCGACCGTCCGATCAGACGCCTTTCATCCAACGGCCCACATGCATATCAGACCGGCCCCGACATCCGTAAGTTACCTTCCGATATCTGTCAAAGGGTGACGTCAGGCCTCGGCCACGCGTCACCCCCACAGCGTATCGGAGCCCCCTCTGACAACTCCACTTCCGTATGAAAGGCGGTGAGATATCATACCGCCTACGGTTTCCGGTATCCGCCAACCCGACTGCCAACATCACTGCCAGCAACACCGCTACGTCATCGCCGCGCCAGCACCCCCGCCCGCCATTACTCCACCTGTCCGCCACCTCACCATCCCCGTGGACCACTCATAAGCCGCCACGTCACCTGATGACGTCATGCTGACGTCATCCGACCTGGACCCCACCCGATGACCTCATGCTGACGTCATCCAAAAAAGGCGCCAATGTTCCAAAAATCCATATTTTGGCCAAAATTCCGCGTTTTTGCACTTTTTGCAAAAACGAATGTTGTGTCTTTTGCATGCATTTTACGTCCAAACTCACGACAACCTGCTGAATTCGACCTGGAGCCATCGGCGCACCAACCCACCTACATTTGTGACCAGGACCATCAGTAAACCAGGTATTTATCCCTGCAAATCCTCTCTGCGCCTGGTTTTGTCTAAAAATAGCCTAAATTAACTTAAAACACAGAAAAAACAGATAATTGACCAGAAAATCCCCTGTGCCTAGTTCACATTTGAAGTTATAAGGTCGAAATTCACCAGCTAAGCCTTGCTTACCAAAGCATTCACAAAACCTGCATTCTATTCGCGCAATCGTGAACAGGGAACCCGAAATACACCAAATTACCGTGAAAAAGTCTGTCAAGGACAAGTATTTGCCCTTTTAATGCTTCCTGCAGTATTTCAATTGCTGCAATTGACCCTTTATCCTCTGTTTATCAACAAATCACCTCTCTTTCAAGAAACAATCTTTTCTGTTACTCTGCACAGTAACACTAATTTACATATAAGCAGAGTTTTAAAGTAACCATGGATACACCAGTAGCACCTGTGGCCCTCAATGTTGCCCCTTTAAATGCCCCTCAGAGAGAATTGGAGTGGAAGGCATTAGAAGATTTGGATTATCAAATCTCAGAGGAATTTCTAATGAAAAGCAAGTTCCACATCCACCTGTTAAATGAATTAAAGACCAAACATGAGACTGGAACAGATGTATTGGGAATTTGGGATTCGTTCCTCCCAATCTTCAAGCTTCCTTAGGTCAATCAATTTCCTGACCTAATTCACTTGTGTGCTGATGGTTATGATGCCACTCAGAGGGCTATGCTTGATCCTTCAGGCTCAGTTGTTTTCTATATTACCCCTAAGGCCATAAGAGAGATGCTGCAATTCAAAACTGAGAAGAAATTGGTTCCTTTATCTTTGATTGATATGATAAAGCAAGGAGCTAAGATGACAGATGCTCAGATCACCAAGCTGAACCAACTATATATTAAATCTAATACTATGCAGTACCCTCCCATTTCTCATGTTTACCTCAACCCATTGGGCAGGGACCTTGCAGATATGATCAGTCCCATTCTGGGTTATAACTCAATTGAGTATGTTGATGAAACTGTACTGGTAATGATGCTCATGTTTCCCCTGGCAAAACTCCAATCCGCTATGACTATGCCACCTATATATCAGACAAAATGCATGAGCAATTGATGAACCTATCAAGGGAAAGGGTGTTCAGATACTCCTCCTACATCTACCACTTGATTTTATACTATCAACATGAAAAATTTTCTTTTGCTATGAAAAGAGTGGATGCACAAGGAAATCCAAGGTCAGTAGTGTATTGGACCTCTGCTATTCACTGCATATCCAGTTCTCCATACACTTACTGTGAGTTTATAGACCTTTTTATCCACCCAGCCATGTCTCTGCTCCTGAGCTCACCTCCTCCAAGACTAAACGATGAGATCCAGAGTGTCCTTCAGTTGTCCAAGGCATACAACATTGGGGCTTGGTATTTTTACCAAAATCACACCGTTATTAGAATATACGGCTGTGAGTTACCCCCATATAGACTGCCCAAATATGTTCCTATGAGGTTGTTTGCCCTTGAATACTTCAGGCAGTTTGGGAATGATGATGTGAAGAATTTTTCAGGCAAAGGCAAGAAAGCACAGCTGAAGGTAAGAAACCAATTGGGCCACTTTATTTATAACAAAAGGGAGGAAGGCTGGCAAGAGGCAGACAGAATGTTAGAAGGTCTTGGCCTAAAGACCAGTTTCCTCTGGAAACCTTATGACCCCAATCACCTCATAACCTTAAGAAGGGTCAAGTATAGGCTGTCTAGTTATGACCATGTGAGGTTGCCTCACATAGAAAAATATGCAAATCAAACAAAATGGAAGAGAGGCACCTTAGAGGAACCTGTCACACAAGAAGAACTAAATGAAAGAGCACGAAGAAATCTCCTAAATATGGCTGACTTAGAGCTTTCTACACAGGTATTTGCTCTTCCAAGCACTCAAGTGGGAGCAGCTGCCTCATCCTCCACAGCACATCAGAAGGCAGTCAAAGCTACAGATCAAACCTCTAGCAAAGGAAAGGAGAAAGAAATGGAGCTAGAGAAACCACTTCAGGAACAGGTACAACAGCAGGAAGCACAGCAACAACAACAAGTACAGCAGCCAGTGCAAGAAGAGCAAACAGCAGAGGCCCCAATGGTCACTGAGCAACAGCCGCCACAAATTGTGCCTCCTAGGCAAGAAGCAAGAGCTGAAGCTTCAGTCCTTCAAACCCCATAAAAGGAGGACATAAGCAGGAAAAGTGACAGAGAGACTCCCCTCACAACATCAACAACTCAAGGGGAAAAGAGGCAAAGATTGAATCCTTTTTCAGAGGAAGAAATGCCAATAGGGAAATCTTTGGGCATGGGCCCACCTAGCATGGAGGCCTCTGCAAGTTCCTTCCAGCAGGAACAAGAGAGGATAGCAGGAGGAGAAGTTAGCTCCTCAAGCCAACAAAGAGGAGGTGAACAAAGCATCAAACAGCAGTTCATGGACATAAAGAAGAGGAATGAGCCCATAAGGATACAATTATATAATCATCTGTTGAAAATGGCTCCCACCAACCAGCAAAGACTTATGTCTGCCTATGATGTCGAGGAGGGAAAGATGATTATGAGCCACTTCATGCCAGCCGTGCAGCAGCCACAGTCAGCTGCAGACTACATCAAGACCAACCTTGAGGTCCTTTCCAAGGACATCCACCCGATGGATCAGATAGAATTACATAAGCAAACGGGTGAGATGGTATATGCCTCCTTGGCAGATAAAACTTTGGTGAATTACAGGCTAGAAAATAGCCTAAATAATACAACTACCCAACTTGAGTTTGAAAGAGCATCCTCTCAAGCAAAGGACAATAGAATCAAAGCTTTGGAGGACATCATAATAGAGCTTGGGCATGATCCCAAGGATGTCAAAGCTGTGCAGGAGTTGTTGAAGCTAAGGGATGCAGATATGGCAGCATTAAGGAAGATGATCAAGATCCCAGCAACTCTTCATCCCCAAACTAAAGAAGTTGCCCAACTTAGACATGACAAGGATGCAGCAGCTATGTTGGTGTCACTGTATAAACAGCTCATCCAAACACAAGAAAAGTTGGGAGAATCAGAGGCTGCACTGCAGGCAGCATTACAACAGAAAGAGGCAGGCCAAACTTCTCAGCCCCCTTCAGAAATGATCAATCTGGAAGAAGCTCCTCAGACCACTGCCCCTCCCATTCAGCAGACAGAGCAAATAGCACCCTCTACCTCAGCACCAACAATAGAGCAGGCTCAAAGTCTTGACATGCAGAAACTCAGGAATGAAATTCAGGTCTTGGAGGCCCAAATGACAGAGCTGAATCAAGCCAAAGAAACTTTGGCTAAGCTCAATGAAAAATATGATAAATCCAAGAAAAGCGTAGCTGAGAAAGAAAGAGAGGTAAAGACTCTCAAAAGGAGGATAAATGAGCTAGAGAAAGAGCTCACACTTGATAAAGTAACATCTGAGCTCAAGAGAGTCCTATGGGCCAATATTGGCCAATCCATCACAGACCAGTGGGAATATATTGAGGCTATTCATGAGCAGATGGGGCTCATTGGAAAAGCACATAGGGAAATCCAAAGAGCAAGGGCATCTCTAGGCAATATGCTTGAGGCTGCCACCAGAATGATTAATGTGCTTAATCACAGAACAATTTCTCAGCTGGTCACAATGGGAATTGCCAAAAGGACTGAGACCATTTCGATTTTCAAAAGGGTCCTGACACTAAGAACCCTGGTACAGACATTAGAGAGAAGAAGCCAGGATATGCAGACAGACATTAATAAATTCATGGACAAATTTATAGCATTGCAGAACAGAGGTCTTCCTAGTTTAATCGGCACCTCAGGAAGACTACTTTCCCATGAAAATTATGCCAAGAGAGTCAACACCTTTGCTACAAATCAGATTGCAGAAAAGCCCAGCACTTCAGCAGAATCAAGGCCAGCATTAGGACAGAATCTCTACAACAGGGTAGAGAGCTTATTTTTTATCATGAATGAAATCAATCACTTGTTTGATGCGCCTCCGAATTTCTATAAATATACAGAGGCGGATGAGACTATAGAGGAAATTTTAAGACATCAATTGCCCACACAGGAAGTCTGGAATAGATTGATACAATTACTACTAAACCAGAGCCAGTAATCAAGTTTTTTCCGTTGAAATATGTAAGTTGTCATGCACAGGAAAATTTTGATATATCAGCATATATGGAGAAAAGAGGCTGAGCCAACTCAGCGAAACCATTCGGCCACCACAACAGCACTGACAGTCACAGGTGACAGGGCCGAAAAGCTACAGGAGGACAGAGCTACAAAGACATGTCATTCATCAGTTATAACAAAGCGTTCAACCGACTTAGTGACCTCCAAAGGTCAAAATCTTCTGACAAAATTAAAGAGAATTCATGTTGTATTGAAAGCTGCAATAACTTCTTATCTGCTTTTTCTGTACGAGTTGGTGAAGATATTTTATTGCTCAGATGACTCAATGCCTGAGATATTTTGTATGAAACATTTCTATATATTCTCCCTCGCATGAGTTTGCAGGGGTTGATTGTTGTTGATGTCTCTTCTATAGTCCTTTTACTGTAAATTCTCAGAGAAGTAATACAAAGGCGGTGGAATTTCCAAAGCTCTGTGTTGTCTGATGCATTGTGGTGTTTAACTGAATGTTACAGGATTCCTGCGTATTTCATGGCACAATAAGTTTCCCCTACAACTCTTTGTTATGTGTTTTGTTATCTTTCATATCTCTTTCATGCTTCTGTGTTTTACAGTTAATGGCAAGGAAAAAGAATAGTTCCAGGATCTAATCACAGATTACCCTGAACTCAATCTAAGCTATTTTAAATGTTTTCTTCAGTTATAGTAATAAAGGTGTAATTCTTAATTGCTACCCTTTCATACTATATCTTTCACAGTGATTATTGTTTCAGGAATTCGAGTTTGCTCCTGAGGAATATATCTCTTTCTCACACCCCAGCTTAGTGGAAAATTCTTAATTGCTTTTCACTGGTTGTTTACATTTCACCATCATAATTTCAAGTTTGTTTTATGAAGTATTTAAATGGCCCTGTAATTCCAGCTGCTCAAACTCAAGATTTCAAAAAACCAGTAGCCACAGACTCCATTGCCCAATGGACTAACATTATCTGCAGATTTCCACTTTAGGTACAAAAAGACATCCTTTCAACCAAACATAAACCAAAACCCTTACTTCATAACTAGCCTAAAATCTCCATAGAACAGAGACAAACCTTAAAGAGAGAGCCCTCTCTGATTACAGTTGGCCTAGAAGTTGTAATCCAAAGATTGGTTAGTGG
>APFE031608318.1:0-18639 GCA_000404065.3 Pinus taeda
ATATAGGAATCTAAGGGGTCATAATATAATTAGAGCCAACATAACAATAATAATGTAAGGGCACAATAATAACAACAGTGAGCTTCTATGGGGCACAATAGTAATAATATGGAGACTACATGGGTACAGCAATATAATAAAGGGGTTGTACTAATAACAATAAGGGGTTACACTAGTAGTATAGGGGCCTAACATGCCCCTCTTCTTCAAAAAGTGTTGTCCAGAACGCTTGAGTAGTTCTTGATGCTTATGTATAAAATTCTTGTCCTCCCATGTGGAAACATCAGCGGGTAAGTTCTTCCACTGGACGAGATACTCTGAAATTGATCGATTTCGTAGCTATCAGGTTCTTGTTTTTGTGACTGCTCTAGGTTCCAATATGATTTTTCCTTCCTCTTCAAGTTCTGGCAATATTGTTTGAATTGGGATCTTCTGCAACTTTTGAATGAGTGGCCACACTTCTTTGTCCTTCTTTCATTCATCCTTGCTTCGTTTATCTAATCTGATTGGATAATAGAAATAGCACAAAACAATGCTTCCACATCCTCATCCTTCTTGAGAGTGCATCTGCAACAAAATTTTGCTTCCCTTTTCTATAAATGATGTCAAAGTCATAACCCAACATATTTGTGACCCATTTTTTCTGTTCTTCTAAAGATAATATTTGATCCAAAAAGTATTTAAGACTATCATGATCCATTTTTACCTTGAAGTGTCTTCCCATTGGGTAAGGTCGCCATTTCTTAAGTGCACGTAGTATTTCCAACATTTCCTTCTCATAAATAACTTGCTTGAGATATAGCCGTAAAAATACCCAATCACCTACATCAAAACATTTTTCACTGCGATGTTGATCTATCTATTGTTTCATTCGATTCTGCACCAAAGTGGCGTTATCCTTTAAAAGTTGGAGAACTTGTTGTTGATGCTCGATGGATCTTTCACTGCTTGCTTGAACCTTTTTCTTCTTGATATGTCCTTCCATCTTTAGAGTTTGAGGAGTGGTAATTTCCTCCAATGCTTTACAAGATATGGTCGGATTCATTTCTTGATGCTCGATGTGATCTTTCACTTACTGAACATTTTACTTATTGATATGACCTTCCATCTTGATGGTTTGAGGAGTGGTAATTCCGTCCAATGCATTACAAGATATGGTTGGATTCATTTCTTCTTTCTAGATGTGATCTTTCACTTCTTGAACCTTTTTCTTCTTGATATGTCCTTCTATCTTGAGAGTTTGAGGAGTGGTAATTCTTGCCAATGTTTTACAAGATATGGTCGGATTCATTTCTTCTTTCTCTGGGCTTGGTTCCTACTGTATATATTCTTCTTTTGATGTTTCTTGTTCCTTTTCTTCCTCCTCTTCATAATCTATGTAAAATAATTTCTTCTCAGCACACTTATGACCTTTAGTGTATTTGCTATCACACTTGTAACAAAGTCACTTTTCTCTTTTTTCTTTCAATTGTTGTGGTGTCACCCTTGTAGGTTGTGGAAGGCTAGGAGAAACAACACTTCCATGTTTATAGTTGTGAGGGGTAGAATTCCTTGTTTCCATAATTTTTCTTTCCACTTTTCTTGCCAACCTGAATGCCTTCTCCAATGAATCAGGTTCCCAAAAACAAACCTCATGTTGAATGTTATCCTTTAAAGTCCCTATGGAGACATCAATCCTCTATTTCTCTGGAATATCATTTTCCTTTATATTCAATTTTTGAAAGTCCTCAATGTTCTCTGCCATTGAACACTTTTGTTTGAGATTTATCAATTGGCTAAAGAAGGTGTCTCTCTTTGTATCCTCATAATTTTCTATCATTTCCTCCGTGAAAATTGACCATGTGACAAGTGGTTTACGAGAACAAAGCCCTATATAACATAAAAATTGATTCGGTTCTAAATAATTAGATGCAATACATACCTTTTGTAACAGTGGTACACCATTTAGATCAAAATATTTCTCCATTTGTAGTATCCAATTTACCGAATCCTTGCCATCAAACTTCCTCATCTCGCTTCTTCTTGATTTTAGGAGCTAGATCTTGAAACGACTGTAACTCTGTAATTTCGAATCTGCCAGTTCTGAAATCGCGACCTAAAGTAATCCTCTGCGTCCTCTTTCCAATGCCACCAGTCTAATCGAAATTGGATTATCAAAGAAAGAGTTATGGACAATCCCCCAAGATGACCTTATTATACACCTTTTCAGAATAGCGAACTTTTATGACGTGCCACATGTCACTGTTTTGACCTTCGGATCTGAAAAATACATACAAAAGACTACAGTCCGTCCTCTTTTTGTAACTTCTGACGAAATTTCAATATGATGCTCAAAGAGAGTTATGACGATTTTCCCAAGGTCACCTGTTTAAGATGTAATTTTGGAGTCCGCAAAAACCCTAACTTCCTCAGATCATATATCCGCAAATGTAGCAAGACAAGATCTGAAATTCGGACCCAATGTTTAGACCGGTTTTTTCTCAAATGGGTTTTTGCTTTAGCTTTTGAAACTTCGTAGCGAAAATTCCATGATGGCCTGTTTTAGATGAAATTCTGAAACTTGCAAAAACTATAACTTCCTCAGATCATATCTCAGAAAATATAGCTAAACAAGCTTTGACATTCAGACTCGAGGTTCAACAAGATTTTGTCTCAAATGGGTTTTATTTTTAGCTTCTGAAACGTCACAAAAATAAAGTTATAGCGAAAATTCCACGTGACTTGTATGAAGCAGCGAAAACCCTAGAATCCAAAGCTCTAATACCAAATTTTATGAAACCAGCTCACAAAAAGATAAAAAAGACAAGACCTCCTTTTTATATATAGGAGTCTAAAAGGTCATAATATAATCGGAGCCAACATAACAATAATAATGTAAGGGCACAATAATAACAATAGTGGGCTTCTATGGAGCACAATAGTAACAATATGGGGACTACATGGGTACAACAATATAATAAGGGGGTTGTACTAATAACAATAAAGGGTTACACTAGTAGTATAGGGGCCTAATAGATTTTTGGTGGTCTTGTAAGTATATTGTCTTCATAATATTATTTACCAAATATTTTAATCAATTTATATATTGCAGTATGCAGAGTGTCAATCCAATGTCTATAAATTACTAAATCATCACTAGTTGTATATTACTAGGTCCATTTTTTGGTAATATAAGCCAAATGTCTCCTTGTATGTGAAGATTTGTACCTGAAGCTATTGCAACATTTTAAACATTCGTCCTTAGAGAGGTTCAGAAATCGTTCAGAAATCTCGTCGACTGATGAAGCTGCAATAGCTACAATTGATCCAAAAGCGGAGCAATGTGAGGGGAAGGCAAAAAAGAGAAAATATAAAATCTCTATAATGAGGCCTAGGCATATGCAAATGGCATATTTTGTACTAGTTCCTTTTATTTGCCTACCTCTTCGTTTTAGTTTTGGGTATGTACCAAGTGTTTGTGTGTGTCTCCAATCTGCCCTACATAAAAGAATATTCTCCCATATGCTGGTGCATGAAGTAATTGCTAATGGAGACACATGCCCTAACCACATCAATTAACTGCATTGTAGCTCGAATATTCAAAACATCACCTTACAGACTCAAACTCTCATGGGGAGATTCGATGTATT
This sequence comes from Pinus taeda, assembly GCA_000404065.3. Lineage (NCBI taxonomy): Eukaryota > Viridiplantae > Streptophyta > Pinopsida > Pinales > Pinaceae > Pinus > Pinus taeda. The sequence goes on from APFE031608318.1 coordinate 3,630, forward strand.
TAGTTGGCCTATGCGATAACCTGTGAGGGAAAGCGACATTTCTATTGTGCAAAAAGGAGCCTGAAGGGAAAAATACCTATCATTTGATCCATAGGGAAAGGAATTGCATTTCTTTCGATGAGCATCTCCTAGAGATAAAGTTTACATATTTCAGTGCTCCTCTTGATTAGTCCGTTTGGACGAGGAAATCTCCAACGAGTGTGATGTGTTGAGATACGGTCCTTGTTGTTCCCATCAAACAAGTTGTTATAGTTGTGATATTTGTCTAGCACAATCATAGCCATGGGCTCAAAGAGCGCGTAGTCAAGTTTAATGACCAGAGCGGGGAACTTGAAGGTCGTATTGCGCAGGAGCTCTATCCATGTGGACACTCCAACTTGATTCGCTGCCACCCCAAAACTTTGAATCTCATGAGATGCATGGAAAATATAAAAATTGAATTGAGGACTCACCCAAAATGCTGAAACTCATGAGATGTGTGGCAAATGTAACAAGTAAATCGAGGACAATATGGGCTTCTATCGGTGTTTACTGCCTAGAATATGTCAATGGTTAAATTCCTCTACAGTTGCATCAGTTTTAAAATACCATTGGTTGATGTACATTCTAATCGACCTTCACAATGATAGTTTGAGCATGATGGATGGAATGATTTCATTGACACCCAACTTTAAATACATTTAAATTCACTTGAATTTCATTTAACGAAAAAGGTTTACTGGTTGACTTTGTAAGTGGGTGCATTTTCGGTTGAAACAGACACCCTTATATTTCTGAGCCTGAGTTATTGTAAAATGGCTCAAATTACTAGCATATTAGAGTTACTGAACACTCTTATACCATCTAATGTTCATAACACAATCCAAATCAACAAGGACACTCTCTCTAACATTCAAAGTTCAAACACATCTACAAAATGCACAAGACAAGATAGAGTTTTTGCAACTCGAATCTCAATTCCAGGAAAATGAACTACAAGAGAAGAGTCGTGATTCTGAATTGGTTCATGTTCAGAAAAACTCCCTTTCTAAATCTGACTCTCATAAACAGTTAGAGATTAATTAGACTCGTGAGGTCATTCCAAATTTGCATAAAGATGCAGAGGTTCAACTTGCACTTTACATCCCATCATTAGACCTTGGGAAGAATTTGTTAACAACAGGGAAATAATCGGTCTTGAAAATGAATAGGTTGTGTCCTCTCATATCTCGGACTATTCCAAGCCCATCCAGTTTCATAGTGCTAAGTTTCTTCAGGATGGTCCATCTTCACTTGTTAGATGCAAACATTGTGATAGAGTTCGCTAGGTGAAAGATAGTGTTATGATCTTCACCCTTGTGAGAATAATGGTAAGCACCCACATCATTCAAACAGATGTTCCAAAAACAAGAGTCCTACAAGAACGAAGAGTCACCTCGGATGGATTGATTCTTGGCAATCGTCTTCAATAGCCAAGAAGATATACCTGTCATACCACAAAATTTGTTCTCGAGTATTGACTTGTCTTGTAGTGAAGATTTCTTAATCTTCTCAACTTGTATCTGACATGGGTGGAATCAATGGTCACATACTGACTTCAAAGGTTTATCAAGAAAGCTTGAACCAGAGCTTGTTGTGAGAGCATAGAGCTAGAGTTAGCCAGATTCAGGTTCATATCTAGAGACAAATTTATATGAGCATGCTTTTTGGTTGGTGGCCATCCTTAAACCACCACCTACAGAAGAATTTGGTTTCTGCGACACAGTTTCTGGTCATATTCAACCCATTATCAAGGAGCAGTTCCACTGGTAGAAGACTTCATATGCTATCAATATTTGGAATAGTTCTAGGAACTTCTTTGAGCCTTAGTTCCAGAGTTGGTGATCAACCTTAAACCACCACAGCTAGAGACATCAAATTTTCCCATTTGGTTTGTAATCATCCTTAAAAAACACCATTTCAGAGAGCTCATTCTTCCATTGGATGCAATGCAATTTTTGCACTTTAGGTCTATTCTTGCAGCCATTGAAACCCCTTCAGATTAAGGTTGGGAATGTTAGACACCTAAACCATTAGCATTTTGGTGGACGATTAATACATGTCCAAGAAACCTTGGAAGTTGAATCCAACGGTTTGTATCTTGTATTTATATGTACATCATTCTTAATAGAAGTTGAATTCATTTCCAACAGGTGCATATTGTTTCGTGCCTTGCCTTTCCTTGCGAACCAGCGTCTCGAAGCTTGTTTCTTGCCTTCCAACTCGGTTACACAACTCTCAGTATAGATCAATCATATGGCCACACAAAGGGATGTGTCTCATCCAACCGACACATCTCTTTGGTTGGCCAACCCTTCACATCTCACTAGTCGACTCCAGATGACTCAAAACATATTGTTTCTGACTTTCTTTCTCATGAAGTCGACCCAATGCATGGTGAAATCACCAATGTGGTGATGTGTGGGCTCGATCGGCACGACCTAACTGATGTGATCCATCATACAAGAAACCTCAAATTTGCGTGAGCATTCAACACTTAAGCCAACTCATCCCCACTCAAGTCGTTGCACTAGGGCACTTTTGTCTCAACCATCTAACTTGATCATAAGCGCGCTCATATCGACCGTCTCGACTCGCTCGATTAAGAAACCCCAAAATGTCGCACAATCATCACAAATAGTGTGATTCCTATCTAGTCTTGCGACACGACTCACCCAACTCGTGGTGCTTATGGGCACTCAACCTTAAGGGTGTTAAGTTATGGTATGTTCTATGCTTATAACAGTTTACTTCTTTTTCTTATTATATTCCACAGATTAGCAATCACATGTACATAAAGTAAAGTGCAGATAGAACATAAAGCGATCGACAGAAAACAAGCCAAGACAAGAGACACAAGATGTGGCGGCTAGCCAGGGACAAACCCCACAATATGTGGGGAAACCCTTTGATCAAATCTTCTTTTACCTTCAATAATTCAGCAGAGGGAAATAGTACAATAAATCTGATTTATATCAATAGTAGCAACCCCTAGATCAGCAGCATCAGCATTAGCGACTTCATCATCAAAACTAGGACAGACGATATCTCACAAACCGACCATCAGATCGGCTTGATTCCACCACCAAAAGCTGCAGCTTCCAAAGGAGGTTCAGATGAACCTACAGCGCAATTCAGATTAGGAGATCTTCTTATCCACGCAGGTCAAACTTCACTTCTGCAGTTGCAACTTCAGTTTCAGCAGCTTCCTTCAAACTAGGGCAGTGGATATCTTGCAAATTGTCCGTCGGATTGACTTGATTCCACCACCAAAAGTTGCGGCTTTCAGAGGAGGTTCAAATGAACCCACAGCGCAATTCTGATGAGGAGATCTTCTAGTCCACGCAGGTCAAACTTTCCTTCTGCAGTTGCAGCTTCAGTTTCAGCAACTTCCAGCTTCACATGTGTGAAGGAGAGACCCTTTTCTGCGCAATAAAGAGAGAGAGATGTGATGAGATGAGTGAGTCCCAAATGAGGAAAAGTCCTCCTATATTTATACACAATGTTGGTGTTTGAATAGATGCGACTGTTGGGCTTCTGAGCCTACACGAGTTGTAGGTCGGCTTGATAATAATTCGATAATCAAAATAAATTCATATCTCCATGAATACTTATCGAAATCAGATGATTTTATATCAATCCTACACCTCTCGATGGGAGGAATCTAATGAACATATTATCAGCCATGAATAAGATGACCCACATGAAGTTTTGCCCTAGTTGCCAATTTTAACACTCCCTCTCAACTAGGGAGAACTTCATCTGCAATCTGTTTATCAGTCGTTACTATTCATCCATCAAATGCATTGCCCTATACAGCGTGACCCTTAACCTACCCTGCTCTATTCTGCCTGTTTTGCTTTGTCTTGTTCTGCCTGTACGACTCTGTACGACTCTGCTCTGATATGTGCTGCTCTGCTTTGTTCTATTCTGCTCTGCTTTTATCCAAATTATGAAGAAGAAGAAATGATCAGGGATGTATCATACTAACTCAAAGTCAGTCTCAGAGTATGTACCACTGGTCCCAGACCAGTCTCAACCAACCCAAAGTCAGTATCATAGTGAGTACAACTCCACTGGTCCCAGACCAGTATAATCCTCCATCGACTCAAAGTCAGTGTCAGAGCGCGTACCACTAGTCCCAGACCAGTCTCAACTGACCCGAAGTCAGCTTCATAGTAAGTACCACTCCTACCACTAGTCCCAGACCTGTATCGCAGTCTCAGAGAGTGTACCACTGGTCCCAAACCAGTACTGCACTGACACGAAGTCAGTCTCGGAGTATGTACCACTGGTCCCAGACCAGTACTGCACTGACACGAAGTCAGTCTCAGAGTATGTACCACTGGTCCCAGACCAATCTCAACCAACCCGAAGTCGGTGTCATAGTATGGTACAACTCTCACTGGTCCCAAACCAGTACTGCACTAACACAAAGTCAGTCTCGGAGTATGTACCACTTGTCCCAGACCAGTCTCAACCGACCCGAAGTCAATGTCATAGTATGGTACAACTTCTACCACTGGTCCCAAACCAGTATCATTGATCCCAGATCAATGGAGGTCATCCTAGCATAGGGAGTATGGTAGATACAACGATGTGTCCATCGGTACTACTATGGTCCCTAACTTCATTTCCCTGCTCATTGATCAGATGAGAGGTACTTCCCATGAGTCCCAGACTGCATGGGTAGGATGCCTCGACAGGAGAACTAATCAATCCTGTCCTCACAGGAGAACACACATCAATCCTGCTACAATTGCCATGGAGAACACATCAATCCAAGCCTCACAGGAGAACACATCAATCCTGCTACAATCGCCATGGAGAACACATCAATCTAGGCCTCACAGGAGAACACATCAATCTTGCTAAAATCGCCATGGAGAACACATCAATTCAGGCCTCACAGGAGAACACATTAATCCTGCTACAATCGCCATGGAGAACACATCAATGCAGGCCTCACAAGAGAACACATCAATCCTGCTACACAGGAGAGCGAATCATCCTGTTCCACAAGAGAGCGAATCATCTTGTCCCACAAGAGAGCGAATCATCTTGTTCCAGTGCGCACCACCAGGGGAGGGTGAGTCACCCTGTGGTCGTATGTTGCTCCAGTAAGAACAGCAAGCCCTCAAAGCTCCCAGAGCTCAATGTATGCAACATGCAGGACCCGTGTACAAGGGTTTCTTGACGACTCCAAGTCGTGTGGGAAAATCACAGATTAGATCTTTCCTCAAGGCTTTCACAAGGTGTATCGACCTATACATCATCTTAACGCAATGGAGCCTCCTTACCATATCCCAAATGATGTCTATCTACTAGAGCAATCAACGAATACGGGATTCCTCAATAACCGAATCCCACCTCTGGTTGTTACAGAGAATCACAGTGATATCTGTTCAAACAGCTCACTGAAGAGATTTCCCAACTAGACAGCCTCACAAGAGACCATACTAGCAGAAATATATCTGCTTCAGCAATGCTCAAAGCAACCGACTTCTGCTTCCTGCTCATCCAGGATATCGAAGCAGATCCAAAGAGAAACAACACCAAAAGTGCTTACGGTCCACCACACTACCTGCACAATCAGCATCAATAATCAAGCAGTCTCACATCTCCGACAGTGTATCTCAACCCATGAGAAATTGTGCCACGAAGACATCTCAGAAGATTCTTGGCACTAATCTAGTGATGCTCAACCAAATATGAGCTCACAATGCTAACTGCAAAACATATGTTCGGAAAGAGGTTCACCAAGAACATCAACGCGAATCAGTTTTTGAAACTCAAAGGCATTTCCCAAATCTAGTCCGACATCACTACCATATAACTTTCGAAAGTTAAGATCCTCGAGGTAGTCACAGGCTTGCAGTCCATCATACCAAAGCTTTTCAGAATCTTCACCCATATTTTCCTTGAGATAGGAAAATTTCCCTTGGCTTCTGCCACACTTCAAGTCCTTGGTCCTTCATTTCAAATCCAGAAGCCAACTCCCTCTTACATTTGTGAATGAGAGGGTCTGCACCTGTTAGAAAGAGGTCATCCACATATAACCCCAGAATGAGAGGCTTGTCATATTCAACCTTAAAGTAAAGGTTAGGATCGGCTTCACTCCTAACGAATCCCACCGTCATCAACTAGCTATCGATCCTCTCATACCATGCTCGGGGTGCTTGCTTCAGCCCATAGAGAACCTTCTTCAACCTGCATACAGGAGATTTTCAATCATAAATCTCAAATCCTTCGGGTTGCTCCACATAGACCTCTTCTTTCATCGAACCGTGCAAGAACGCGGTCTTGACATCCATCTAATGTAGGTTCCATCCTTGTGAAGACACAAGGGCTATGATCAAGCGAATGGTCGTATATCTGGCAACATGTGCAAATATTACATCATAGCCTATACCTTCCTTCTGGGAGAAAACACGAGCCACAAAACGAGCCTTATATTTTTCCGTACCTCCATTTGCTGCATGCTTTATCTTGTAAAGCCATTTAGAAGTGACAATTGTCTTGTCCCGGGGTCTGGGAACTACTTCCCAGACATCATTCTCCATAATGCACTCATATTCTATGGACATAGCATCCTTCCATACTTGATGCTTGACGACATCTGAGAATGATGGAGGCTCATTTTGTATGATCGTGCTTATGATGGTCAGGTGTCCCTGATACCTGTTAGGTTTCTTACTTTCACGGAAGGTTCCTCGGGGTGCAGCATGTCCTTCAGCATCATCAAGTATCCCCCTAAGCCATGAAGGCCTCTTCCTAGAAGTGGAAGGCTCAGGTGGATAAATAGGATCCATGGGTTCCTCCAAATCAGACATTGTTACATCATCTACCCATAGAGACAGTTTCCACAATTGTACAGTTCTTCCTTTCCGCCACACCATTTTGCTCAAGAGTATGTGGTGTAGTTGTCTCCCTCTTAATGCCAACCTCAGATATGCCTGAGTGAACCAACTGTAATATATCGGAGGTCTTGCTTTGCCTTGAGGGGAATGGTCCCCTTTTGAGCTTTCCTTCAGCACGTCCTAGACATACACCTTCTTTCTCTACTCAGAATTCGGGCATTCCTGTCACCATTTGTCTTATATCGAGTAGAGCTTTATAATGAAGGTAGGTAAACTTCCGATGCCAAAGTTCGGACTAAATAGATGTGTCATAAGACATGACACCTAGCGGACATCCATTGACCTGATATAATGAATCAACACAAAACCCAAGAGAAAAATCATCTTTAACATTATTTTTCCATATGCGTACCTTGCTATTGCTGAAGGTTACCTTGTAACCTTTGTCTTCCATTGCTGAGATGGACACCGGGTTCTTTTTGAGGTCAGGTGCATTTAATACATCCTGGAATTTCTAGCCTTCTTGAATGGATGTCCTCTTCCTTGATTCCCAACTCTCCTCTTACCTTTGCTATTGAATTTTTCATTCCTTTGATTGCCATCAGAGGGATTTTGATCATCGTCTTGGTGTGAGTCTTTTCTATCAAGGCACTCCCTTGCATAGTGACCTGCTTTATCATAGATGTAACATTGTCCTTTTCTTCCATCCTTGGGTCCAACATTTCCTTTTGATTTAGTCCCGGAATTATTTATTTTCTTAGCATGAGAAGAAAAGGTAGCAAGAGGACCTTTAGGCATGGGCATTTCTTACTCTTCTACCCTTGTTTCTTCTTGAATGCATCTAGCCATTAATTCCTTGAAACCAGGAATTACAATATTGTTCAAAACAGTGGTCCTGAACACGTACCATTCGAATGGTAATCCTCCAAGAGTCGTGCGTGCCATTTCCCTGTTAGTAATAGCCTCCCCAATAGATAGGAGATCGTTCTTGTTTTCGGTGATCCTTAAGAAGTATGCTTACATACTCTCATCTTTACCCTTCTTAATTTCCTTCAGCTTATATCTAAGAAACAAAACTTGATTTGCATCATTTTCTTTAAATAAACTCACCAGTCTGTCGTAGATTTCCTTGGAGGTGTTCAGGTTGGAGATGTAGGCCACCAAGTGCTTGTCGATAGAGTCCTGGATGATCTTCTTTGTTTTTGACTTCTCTGGTTTTCCATTTGTTCCTGGCAGCATCAGATGCATTTGATGGAGGCTCAACAATATTGCCTCTCACATGGTCCAACACTCCTTGATCTTCTAAGATCAGATCGATAGTTATCTTCCATCCGTGATAGTCTGCTTTCTCACGGAGCTTGTCTACGGTAGGAAAGAGTGTTGAGGACCTCATAGTTCTTTTAGGATAGCCTTGCCAATCTTCTCTTTGGTGATTGCTTTTGCTCTTGCTCGGGCTTTGTCTTCACCTCAGCTCCGATACCATATTAAGTTATGGTATGTTCTATGCTTATAACCGTTTACTTCTTTTTCTTATTATATTCCACAGATTAGCAATCACATGTACATAAAGTAAAGTGCAGATAGAACATTAAACGATCGACAGAAAACAAGCCAAGACAAGAGACACAAGAAGTGGCAGCGAGCCAGGGACAAACCCCACAATGTGTGGGGAAACCCTTTGATCAAATCTTCTTCTATCTTCAATAATTCAATAGAGAGAAATGGTACAATAAATCTGATTTATATCAATAGTAGCAAACCCTAGATCAACAACATCAGCATTAGCCGCTTCATCATCAAAACTAGGGCAGTCGATATCTCACAAACCGACCGTCGGATTGGCTTGATTCCACCAACAAAAGTTGCAGCCTTCAGAGGAGGTTCAGATGAACCTACAACGCAGTTCAGATGAGGAGATCTTCTAGTCCACGCAGGTCAAACTTCACTTCTGCAATTGTAGCTATAGTTTCAACAGCTTCCTTCAAACTAGGGTAGTTGATATCTTGCAAATCGTTTGTCGGATCGACTTGATTCCACCAGCAAAAGTTGCGGCTTTTAGAGGAGGTTCAAATGAACCTACAGTGCAGTTCAGATGAGGAGACCTTTTGGTCCACACAAGTCAAACTTTACTTCTACAGTTGCATCGTCAGTTTCAGTGGCTTCCTTCAACCTAGGGCAGTCGATATTTTGCAAATCGTCTGTCGGATTGACTTGATTCCACCACCAAAAGTTGTGGCTTTCAGAGGAGGTTCAGATGAACCTACAATGCAGTTTAGATGAGGAGATATTTTGGTCCATGCAGGTCAAACTTTACTTCTGCAGTTCCAGCTTTAGTTTCAGTAGCTTCCGGCTTCACGTGTGTGAGGGAGAGACCCTTTTATGCACAGTAGAGAAGAGACTCTTTTCTGCACAGTAGAGAGAGAGAGATGTGATGAGATGAGTGAGTCCAAATGAGGAAAGGTCCTCCTATATTTATACACAACTGTTGATGTTTGAATAGATGCGACTGTTGGGCTTCTGAGCCTACATGAGTTGTATGTCGGCTTGATAATAATTCCATAATCAAAATAAATTCTTATCTCCATGAATATTTATCGGAATTGGATGATCTTTAGATCAATCCTACACCTCTCAACCTGAGGAATCTAATGAACATATTATCAGCCATGAATAAGATGACCCACATGAAATTTGGCCCTAGTTGCCAATTTTAACAAGGAGTGCCTGTTGAGTTTCATCACCCGATGACTCTTCATTTTTTCTTATTAATTATTTACATTATTTACAATTTGTTCACCCAATCCCTATGATTAGGTGTCAACATTCCCCCCCTTAATCTGAAGGGATGTTGGTGAGTCCAAGCATCGTTCTAAATCTTTCAAGCTTTTCTCTTCCAAGTGCTTTGGTGAAGATGTTTGCAATCTTCTCATTAGTGGAACAATGGCAAAGATGCACTGCTTTGGCCTCAACATGATGTTGAATCAGATGATATTTTGTATTGATGTGCTTCGTTCGATCATGGAACTTTGGGTTCTTGGCCAACTTTATTGCAGAGGTATTGTCAATCATGAGTGGAGTCGAGTGTACTTGTTTTACTTGCAAATGTTCCAGAAGTTTCCTGAGCCACACAATTTTTTTTGTTGCCTCAGCTGTTGCCACATATTTTACCTCTGGTGATTTAGCAGCAGAAGCTTCAAGCAACCTCAACCAACTTACCTGACTCTGGTAGATGATCTGTTCATAAAGCTGTTGGAAAAACAATGTTCAAGATTATAAACTGTAGAGACATTACCCAAAGAATTGAAACAAAAATAATTTTGAATGTAACAAACATGGTACAAAAGGATTTTATAATAACAATCAGATTCAAAGAGTTTATGCGAAGCAATTCAAGATGATGCCACAAAGTTACAAACACACTTGGGCAAGCTCAGGAACCGGAATGAGAACTCTGCACCTTCTAGAATCTATATCAACCAGATTGTAGCAAGTGCTGCTCAATATTAGAAATTTAGAATACTGCTCCATAACAATGATCCTCACTCACCTTTTGCATAATCTCTATAATATATATGTTCATTGATTACTGACATCTGTCTTCATTTAATGTTTTAGACATTTGTCTTCATTTAATTTTTTAAATTTCTAGCATATTTTAAATTTTTGGATCATTTTAAATTTAATTTTTTATTGTCTTTCACAGGAGCTACAAATTAAATAGAAGCCACGACTCCAAATCTTAATAGAAGCCACAGATTAAACACAAGTCCAAAACAACAACAATGCCGAGGGAGAAGGACTTTGCTTGGGCTTATTGTGATAAGATTCCCAGAGACCCCAGGCTCCTTTGTAAATTTTGAAAAGCGAAATGTAGTGGAGGCATTTATAGATTCAAGTTCCACCTTGCACAAATCCCTGGCCATGATATAGGTCTTTGCAACAAGGTTGATGATAATGTCAAACACCAAACAACCTTGGCCATTGATATGTTGAGTCAGCGTAATGCCTAGAAAACAAAGCAAAATAGTGAAATAGGAACTCTTGGACTTGATGGTTTTTCTACCACTACCCCCTTGTCACCTCACTCTGTTGAATCCTCAATGCCGCTCCCAAGTTTCCCACACATGCCTCCAAGGCCAAGTCAAACTCAAGGCCAAACGAGTCCTTCCTTCAACACTGGAGTTGGAAACACAAACACCTTTTTTGCTCCCCGCACAAAACCCGGTTCCCAACCTACCTTGGATGCCATTGGTTGGAAAAAAAATATCCATAGTCAGGCAAGGAAGGCCATTGCTAACTTTTGGTACTATTCTGACATACCTTTCCACTATGCTAGAAGTCCTTATTGGCAAGCTATGATTGATGCAATTGCTATTGCAGGTCCAAGGTTCAAAGCCCCTACATCAGAGAGCCTTAGGACAGATTTGTTGTTAGAGAGTGTTGAAGATGTCATGCTTGTGCTAGCTGAGTTTCGTTCATCATGGGTAGAAACAGGGTGCACCATCATGAGTGATGGATGGATAGATCAGAGGAATAGAACTTTAATAAATTTCCTTGTATCTTGGCTCGCAAACACAATGTTTCTCAAATCAGTGGATGCTTTAGAGAAGGTTAAGAATGCGCAACTTATCTGTGAAATGATGGAAGAAGTCGTTCAAGAAGTGGGAGAAGAACATGTTGTACAAATTGTCACCGATAATGCAACTAATTATATGGCTGCTGGTAGACTTTTTGAGATTAGGTACCCCACTATTTTTTGGACCTCTTGTGCTGTCCATTGCATAGATTTAATGCTCAAGGACATTGGTAAGCTTCATTGGATACATGAGGTTGTGGAGAAGGAAAAATCCATAACCAAATACCTATACAACCACACTATTGTCCTAAACACGATGAGAAAATACACTGAAGGTAAAGAAATTGTTCGACCTACAGTGACTAGATTTGCAACAAATTGCATATCTTTGCAATGTGTGGTTGAGCAAAAGATAAATCTGAAGAGGATGTTCTTGGGACCTAAGTGGATGGCATCTAAATATTCCAAGACCCTTGAAGGCATCGAAATTGTTGCACTTGTGTTTAATGATGGTTTCTGGAAAGATGTTGAAGAGACTATTGCTGTGACGGAGTCCCTTGTTAGAGTTCTTAAGTACCTAAAGTCTTTTAACTTTTTCATTTTTTAAATTTCATTTCAAGCTTCTTTTTATTTACAATGTTTCATATTTCTTTAAATTTGAATGCTTGAACTTTCAGGATGGTTGATGGTGACAAACTCGCTATGGGTTACATTTATGAGGCAATGGATCTTGCAAAGGAGGCCATCAAAAGAAGATATGGGGATGATGAGACAAAGTATATGCCTCTTTGGGACATTATAGATGCCACGTTGGGATAGGCAATTGCATTCCCCCTTACATGCTGCTGGGTACTTCTTAAACCCACAATATTTTTATGATAAGAGCAAATTTAATGAGGATGGGGAGGTTGGCAGAGGACTTATGACATGCATGGAAAGGTGCTTCCCTGATCCAGAACATCAAAGTCGTGTCTTTTCACAACTACAAGATTATAGGGCGCCATCTAAATTGTTTGCCTATACTAGTGCTATAAGAGAAAGGTCTAAGATGTTGCCAGGTACCCAGCTTGAAGGCTTCATCAATTCATTAAATTTGTTTAAACTTTATTTTGTATGTTCAATGTTTTATTAAATTTTCTTTTCTTTTTAAGTTTTTACTATTTAGTACTTCTACTCACAAACCCTTACCACTTGCTAGGTCTTTGGTGGCAAAACTTTGGTAGTGATACGCTAGATTTGAAGAGATTTTCCATTCGAATCTTAAACCAAGCATGTAGTGCTTCAGGTTGTGTACACAACTAGAGCATGTTTGAGAAAATACATTCTAAGAAGCGCAATCGATACACACAAAAACGCTTGAATGACCTTGTATTTGTCCATTACAATCTACGACTTCGCAACAAACAAATACTAGGTGAGACTCGAGAGCTTGAATTTGAAGGTTTCATAATCTAGTTCGTACTTTAAAGTTCAAACTTCAAAGTGAAACTTTAATTCACATTTCAATGTCTCATGATAATGACAGGTTTGGATCATTCACCAATCGACCTTGAAGAGATAGATTTGCAAACTACAAACGTGGTAGACTGGGTCCAATTAGAGGAGCCTCCTCTTTTAAGCCTTCATGACTTGGAGAACTTTGAGAGTCAAGCAAGCGATGGAGTGGAAGGAATCGCTTCTAGTTCTCACTCTTAAGAGTCTTAGACTCTTAATTGCTGATTTATTTTTTTCTTCTGATTAGTATGCAGTTTTTTGTAAACTTTTAGAAGCATATTGTTAAATTGGCAACTAGGGCCAAACTCCATGTGGGTCAGCTTATTTATGGCAGCTGATATTTTTATTGGATCCCTCTCGTCGAGAGGTGTAGGATTGATCCAAAGAATATTCGATTCCGATATGTTTTTATGGAGATATGAATTTATTTAGATTATGATTTTATTATCTGGCCGACCAGCTCGTATGTAGGCTCTAGAAGCCCAAACGTCATGTCTATTCATCATCCTATTTTAGTATAAATAAGAGAGGATTTGGAGTCATTAGACAATACATTCTTCAAGTGATCTCCTCCTCTCCACGTCTTGGGTTATTGGTGAAGGAGAGACACTAAGAAGAATATGTTGGCCTTGGATGATGCCCTAGCTACTGTACATTGTTGAAGGAGATCTGGCCGCAGTAAAGGAGACCTCACATGCAGCTAAATGGAAGACCCTATCCGCAACAAAGGAAGGCTTGGATAAGGCTAGATCCGCAGACATTGAGGAGACCCTCTACTTAGTTCAGATGATGCCCTATACGCAGTTGAGATGATGATCTAGCCGCAGTTCAACTGTGCCCTAGACACAGTTCAGACGTGCCTCAGCCGCAGTCAAGGAAAGGCTCCTATCCACTAACTAAAGAAGCTCCATTACCAAGTCAAGTGATGCACTAAATGCGCTGTCCTGAAATCTAATATGGAGGCATTATTACACTATACAAAAGCCTTATACGGAGGCCCTAATACGCTGCCTATAGCAGCCTAAACGCAGTCTACACACAACATATATATATACGCACAGCTTGGAGCACTTGTACACTGTCCAACATAAATGTAACCGCTGCAAAATAAAAGGACCACAGTCAGAACACTGATCATGAACGCAATAGTCAGGACAGTTAGATATATACATATACAGAGGCAGGATATATATATATACATATACAAGTCGAATATATATATACACAGGATATATATATATATACACGCAGGCATAATCCAACGCTGTCATGTATGAAGCCATCGGGATAGAAGAACCTCTATGGAAAGGAAACTTGTTGTTCATGGTACGTTGATATGCTGTAAATTCAATACACTGTACGCTATTCATTGAAGACATTTATACACAGTTCATAAAAGACTCATACACAGGATATGGTACAGTCATGGCACACTTGTAAGGATTTCGTTTGAATGAAGAACTGTCTATATAATTCTGGAAGACCATACGCAGTCATGAAGACCTCTCAACGCTGTTTATGGAAACCTTATATGCTGTTGTGGTACTCCTGTAGAATACCTGGTATAAGGATGACCATGTCATGGATCTATTCTATAGATCACATGCCTATTTATAAGGAAAAGCTGTACCCAAGCTACTATCTGTATATCAATGAGAGTAGTAAACTAGTCATTAGATGGGTGCAGATCCATGATGTTGAGATCAACTCAGTGATATTTGGGTGCAGCGTAACATGATGAATGGGGAGCAGAAGATCATGAGCAGCATGTAGGATGCAGTGTGTTGGTGCTACACTGTAAGGTACAACAAATGGACGAGATGCAGAATGATGATAGGTGAAGGAGTCACCTTGAGAATCAGTTGAAGCAGAATGTCTTCAACTGATCTCATTGTTATAGGAGATGATCTATGCTTAGATCTAGATAAGTCAAAGTGTTGACTTCTATTGTGAATGTACTCTCTCTCTCTCTCTGCTGAACTTTGAAGAAGATTTGATCAAAGGGTTTCCCCACACATTGTGGGGTTTGTCCCTGGCTTGCGCCATATCTTGTGTCCTCTTG
>APFE031608321.1:0-34618 GCA_000404065.3 Pinus taeda
TTGTTGCTGACTTCTTGTCTAGACTAGATTTGCCTGCAGGTGAAGAAGGAACCGTGGATGACCAGATGCCAGATGAGAATCTATTTGCTATCTCAGTACTCTCCCCATGGTTTGCTGATATAGCAAACTATCTGGTCTCAGCATAGTTCCCTCCGCATCTATCCTCAAAGGAGAAGAGAAGAATCGTGAGAAAAAGTCCCTCATTTACTTGGATCGGGGGCAAATTGTTCAAACTTGGCCCTGATCAGATCTTAAGGCGTTGCGTAAGGGAGGAGGAAGTCTTTGACATCCTCCTAAATTGTCACGATGGACCTTGTGGAGGACATTTTGCAGCCAAGAGGACTGCCTTCAAGATTCTACAGGCAGGCTACTATTGGCTCACTCTTCATGAAGATGTCAGAAGATATATCAGCCAATGTGACTAATGCCAAAGGATGGGGAAACCAACCCCAAGGGATGAAATGCCTCTCCAACCTCAGGTGACTCTTGAGCCATTTGAGAAGTGGGGTATGGACTTTGTGGGCCCTATTAACCCTCCTTCAAGGCAAAAGTCTTACATCATTGTGTGCACAGATTATCTGACAAAGTGGGCAGAGACCAAAGTAATCAAAGCAGCAACAAAAGAGAAGGTGGTTGAGTTCTTAAGAGAAAACATTTTCTACAAATTTGGCTACCCAAGATAGATAGTCACCAATCAAGGAAGCGAGTTCACCTCCAATTTGATTGAAGATCTGCTTTCTCATCACACAATCAAGCATAGGACTTCCACCCCATATCATCCTCGAGCGAATGGGCAAGTGGAAGTCACCAACAGAGCATTAGAGGGGATCTTGACTAAGGTGGTGAGCGACAGCAGAAAGGATTGGGCAGATTGCCTGGTTGAGGCCACTTGGGCCTACAACACCACTTGGAAGACCACAACCAGTTTCACACCCTATGAGCTAGTCTATGGGAAGAGAGCTTTGTTGTCAATCGAGTTTGAGTACAACACATTGAGGATGGCATCTCAGCTGGACCTAGACCTCAGCCATGCTCAACAAGAAAGGTTAATGTAGTTGAATGGGTTGGATGAACTTCGAATGCAGGCCCTCCTCCACTCAGAAGTGACTCAACTTTAGAGGAAGGTGTGGCATGACCGTCACCTCAATGACAAACAATTCCAGCTGGGAGATTGGGCGCTGCTATATGATTTCAGACGTAAGGATTTCAAGGGAAAACTGAGAACGAGGTGGCTAGGACCATATGTATTAGAAAAGTGTAATGATAATGGTTCTGTTCTTATCCGAAGTATTGATGAATAAGCCATCCCCATGCTTGTCAATGGGCATCGACTCAAGATCTACAGGAAGCCTCTGTCAAGGCAAGAGTTCGTCAAAACTATGGAAAAATCAGTGCTGGTCATAGAAAAGGGTTCTGCCTCTGTTTTGGGCACACCCTGAGCCTCATTCATATAAATAAAAAAAAAAAAAAAAAATGCAATAAAAAAGATCCTTGGGTGAAAACCTTTCTGAGGCGCCCAAGGCAGGTGGTAGGAGTGAAAACCTCATTGAGGTGCTCCTGTTGTCTCTCTCTCTAAAAAAAAAAGGAGAATGGGAATAAAAGATCCTTGGGTGAAAACCTTTTTAAGGCGCTCAAGGCAGGCGGTAGGGGTGAAAACCTCATTGAGGCGCCCTTGCTTAAAAAAAAAAAAAAAAAGGAGAAGAAAACAAAAGGAAAAAAAAGGAAAAGAGAAACAAGAAGAAAAAAAATCAGCTGATATTTGAAAGTTTTGCAGGTACACAGTGCACAAAAGGAGGACTGTCAACTCAAAGACAAGGGTTCCTATCAAGATACCAAACAGCCTCTCATGTGCATCCACCATTAACACTCATTTTTGCAAAGTTTGGGCACAATCAGATCATGGTTTGGCCTCCTACAGGAAGCTACGGGACTTTCTACAGGAAGTTCTGTATTTCTGCAGGAAACTTCCTGTAGAACATTTGAGTGGGCTAGAATCAACTACAAGGAAATATTTGGCGCTTTAAGTCGACTGAGGGGGCATGCAACCACCCTTTTCTGTCATCCCCCACTCGCTCCACCTATTTTCACTACCACCACTCCAATCTGAGCAAGCATACCTGCACATGCAACGAGAACTTTGTTTTTCAAATAAGAAGAATTGTGTTCCTTTTTAATCTCAGAAACAAGGTCTCCTGAGGCTCGAGAACTCACTTTTTAGGTGACCTCAAGACCTTTCACATGTGAAATAAGACTCGAATTATGTCAGCATGCACCCCAAGAGGAGAAACAGCTAGAGGATGTCCTACAGGAATCCTGTAGCAGCTGATCCAGCTAGAGTACCTGCCACGAAGACGCCAGCAGCGCACAAGATCGGTACGTTCCATGTTCGACACCAGAGGAATAGGTCTCCAAGACTCCTAGCCAGCAGCAGCTAATGTAGGGAAGCTCCAGCACCTAACCATAGAGCAGCAGCAGGCAGATCCAGCATCCATCGTCTTGAACCCTGGAAGAAACCATGTCCACGGCCGCACAGGTAAGTAACTAACCTTATTTCGTCCCATTGCATAAACTATACTCTGAATGTGCACAACTTTGAAAATGGGCGGATTGAAAAAGGCTGGTTGCTACTCAACTGGCCACCACAGCCCGTCAAGTAGCCTCGTAGGATCCGAACTGGATCGATTATGCCGGAAGGGTGGATAATCGGCATGTGGGAAATGTCCAGTCGGGAAGAAGCAGAGGTATGAAAAGATTGGCGGCGGTAACTCCAGCGGAGAGAATTCAGTGGTCACGGGCACGCTGGGATATGATTGCGGTGACGTCAGCCAACGGACCATCAGGGACAGCTCAACCCTGCGCCATGAGTTCCGTAGCAATTCGAAATTGGTCAGTTGATACTTAGGACGCACTGCATTCATTTATGAAACAAATGTTTGCCAGCTGAATGTGCATCCTCTTCCTCTGCAAGTGGTTAACCCAAATTTTTCTACCTGTTCAAGCGTCCTGCTGCCGCTCAGACTGGTCCTGTGCTACCCTAAACTCCTCAGGAAGCCGAGAACAAATTTCTACAGGAAACTGCACTACAGGAAACGCGGCATCCGAAGCAGTACAGACTGTTCATGTCGAGGGTGGCGAATTTCAGAGGTAGGCAAAATTTAACCTCCCCATGCAAAGAGATTTTTTTTCAAAGGTGGTGGAATCGATGTAGAAAAGGGGTAGAAAATTTAAGTGCAATTCTGTCTGGTTTTGTATATGCGTCGCTACTAAAATCATCATAGTCATCTGCATGAGAAACTTTCTTCACGCATGAATGAAAACTCCTTCCTGTAGAGGGTAATACCCTACCGAAACACTGTCAAAAGTGTAACTTTTATGCCACTGCGTGTATAACGGAGACGTAGCTCTGCGCTCCGAGTGGAAATTCTCGAAATCCTCCTTCTGTACATCTGAGCAAGCAAATTCAGTAGGGTAATTGACCAAATATATCTTTTTTTTCCGCTCTAAGGAAATAATCTGCCCAGAATTCTCAGTCTGAGAGCGCAAACACAGAATTTGACCATGCCGGGTGGGTTCATTTGAAAGGAACCGTCAGACTCAAAGAAGTTACGGGAAACCCCTGAGGTGGTAGAACTGTTCTCCCGTGCATAATGGATGTCATTTTGTGACAAGCTCTAGGGGCACGACAATGAAATTACAGAAGAATTCCTTTGGTCCCTGGAGCCGAAGTCAAAAACATTGGCCATCGTTAATTTCAGGGGACTGACCCTCAGACTCACACCACAACTCATCAGCAGGGTGACTGATCTTCCAATGAGAATCTTGTGGGATAAGGAGGAAAGGAAGCTGGGTAAGAAGGCTAAAGAAGAATTCTTCTTGCCTGAAGAACAATTCTCAGAGGATAAAAATGGAGTGCGGAGGACTAGCCTCCAGCCGTTCTGGAGTGAAGTCAGCCTCCAAATTATGAAGTATATCACGTGCGAGGGGTGGTTTAATATCATATATGGTTATCATTTTCGGCTGCTCATAGAACTCAGACACCACATGGACCTCCCCTCGGAGCAGAAATTGACCATTCCATACTTCCTTTTGTGGTCCATGACTGAATGTGCCACCAAACGCAGAGAAGGGACACCGGACCAGCTAGCACATCATGGGCTAATAAAGCTCCTTGTGGAAGATGCACTCCACACCTTCATTGTCCCTCTCTCATGGGAGATTTTCTGGAATATGTCAAAGGATGATGACATCTGAGTCTTAGCTGAGGAGCTCACTTCCTCCAGCAGTGAAGAGAAGGAGCCTACTCAGGTTGAGAAGAAGACCAAAAGATAGGACACCCATGGCAAAGCACCCAAGAAGGAGCAAAAAGGAACACCAGCAGCAAAACAAGCTGCCAAAACAAGGGATGATGGGATTTCCCCAATGCTCAGAGAAAAACGACTACAAAGCAGGGCAGAACGGACTGAGAAAGTCCAGGACAGTAAGGGCACCCCTAAGGCTACCTCAGCCAAGATGAAAGAAAAAGTTCCCTTGGCCAAGCAGGCTAAAACTGTGCCCTTGATTCCTATAGGAAAACAACAGAGTACTCCTACAGGAAAGCAACAAAGTGCTCCTCAGGGAAGCAACAAAGTGCTCCTATAGGGAAGCAGCAGAGTGGTCCTATAGGGAAGTAGCAGAAACTTCCGTCAGGAAGACAACAAGGTCTTTCTACAGGAAAAGTGAAAACGACTTCTACAGGAAGCCAGAAAGCAACCGCTAAAGGACTTTCTACAGGAAGTCCGAAAGGAGAACAACAGAAGGAGAAATCAGCTGAAATCCTAGCTAGGTAGGTAGAAGCTGTGATGGCCACCCTAAGTAATCCTCCCAAGCCAAAAGAAAAATGAAAAATGGAGACTCCTCTGTATTTCAAAGCAAGAAGGAGTGTGAGAATTAAGACTGGCAGACCCCAGCCTCCATCCAAAGAACTAATCACTATTCTGGATACCCCTACCACGCCAAGGGATAAATCCCCCTCCAAAGCCTCCATTACTTATGAGAGGGGGAGCCCAAAAACATCTTCATGGAAGGATAGAGTGGAGAAAATGAGCTCACAAGCCTCTCTACAGGATGCTGAGGCTATTCTACAGGAAACTCTGGCTAGACTAAAGGAAACTGAACAGATGGAGGAGAAGGCAGTTGAGTCACCAAAAGAGGAGGAGGGAGCAGCCAAGTCACCACCAAAGGAGGAGAAAAATGATGTTATCATGGAACCAAGCCCACAGCCCAACTTGGGCTCTTATTATAACTTTTTGGAAGAAGGCAGAATTATTCCCCAAAAGTTTACAGTGCCACCGTTTTTAGCACTAGAAGAAGAATGGGTACGAACCCACACATGGATGAGGATAGATAAATCTAAGGGAGTAGCGGATATTCGGCCTCTAGAGGAAAGGCTCAAGGAAGCACAAAGGGAGCTGGCAAGAGTAAGGCATGTGGAAAGCTCCCAGCAAGCCAAATTGAGAGAAGAAAATGAGCTGCTGAGACAGCAGCTCCAGCTGCAGGAACAAAGGAAAGAAAAGGGCATGGCAACCAAGGATCCCTCAGTAGAGCCTCAAGGGAAAGAAGAGATGCAAGATGATCTTGAGGAGTTCAACTAGCAGCTACAGGAAAGGGGACTGCAGGCAGATATTGAGATGCAATCATTAAGGCAACAGGTGCAAGAAAAGAAGGCACAACTCGCCTGCATGGCCAGTTGGGCAATGGAAGCACTGCAATGTAGGCAGTCGGCCAAATGTTACGGCCTGTACCTAAGGGACCAGTGGCTTCATTTCCAAATCAATACATTGGTACAGAGGGGTATCTCTCACATCCAAAACCCCTAGCAGTTCACAAATTTATGTAACACCAGTTCGTCGGAAGATAAGGCTAAGCTCTCAGAGTTTTACCTCCATAACTTTGCCCTTCCAAAAATCACTTCGTGGGACCCCAACGCAACAGTAGGGGACATGCGGCTAATGGAAATAACCTCATGGTTAAACCACGAAGAGAAGAGAGCAGCTAAGGTCAGGAATGTCATGGACCGGGAGTTACATGAACCACTGATGATTAGAGCAGAGCCAGGGGACCCCACAGCACTGATATCTGCTCACCAACACCTAGCAACCAATTCTCAGGCATTATTAGATTACATGGATCGTCAGGACCAGGCCATAGCACACTTCGAGGATATGGAGAGGTTACTTGGGGACAATTGTGTTCATGCTTACACCCGGAGGTGGAACACATTGTCCCACAGCCTCAAAATTTGAGAATATCACACTCCAACTCGGATGAGGGAGGCTTTGGCATGGGTACCTCTCTACAAGAAGTCTATGCAAAACCTCCAAGCTAGTTGGATAGGCCTTAAGCTAAGTCCACCCTTGCTTTTGGGATTATTAGAGGGAGGCTCAGAAGAGGAGGAGCATAAGCAGTGGGAAGAAGTGGAGAGGAAGGTCGGATTTCATGATAGTGTGGAGGACACTACTTTAGAGGCCTGGGATGTGAGAGTGGCCATCAAAGCAATGAAAGACGAGGAGCTGGACTAGTTTCTTAGGGATGAGCAACCCTTTTAGTAGGGGGGTGATGATGAGCCCCAAAATTGGTAACAATTTGGGCTCATTTGGCCTAATTTTCATTGTTCAGTCCTTGTTCAAATCCATCATTTTCTATAGTTTATACATTATTTTTAGTATGTTTGTGTCTTTGGTACGAATAAGGGAAGTTACTTTGCCTAGGTGGTTAACACGTGTCTATTTCAAGTTTTTGACATATATTGGAGCAAATTCAAAGCAATCATGAGCTATAAGGCAGCCAAGCCTGAAGTGAGGACTTGAAGGAGGGGTGCCTACAGCATTCAATGACCCTTCCTCTGGATTTTCACCTCCAACTCCGAGCTCCATAGACCACCAAACCGAATCTAGAAGGCAGCCAATCAGCATTTAGAAAAAGACTGTTTGACTCACAATTTGACAGCCAAGTTCCATAGATTGAGGAGGCCAGCTAGGTCCCTCGTTATCTATAAATGTTTAGGCCTCAGCCTTCGTAAAAAGACATTTGAAACTATTGTGTACTTTGCACCTCAATGTTGTAGCTTTATTTTGTTCCTTTGTAGCCATTTTTGGCATGACTGTTATGATTCTTTTTGGATAATGAGAAGCAGTTTCGTTTCCTATCAAATCTGAGTTTTTCATAGGATCCAAAGCTCTCAGGGTTGGGCCCAACCTGAGAGCCTAGGACCTCCTTTCTATATTATTGCTTTTCCTTTACGTATCACTGTTTTTTCCTTTATGCATTTGAACACATTGTTGTTAAGTAGATTTCGTTATGTTGCTGGAATAGATCACTGTTTATGAATGACTTTGGTTTAGATGTTTTGGTAGGATAATAAAAGCAATATCTCCAAGGAAAAGAGACAACCACACTCCTGGTTTCACCTCGGCCTTATTGGATTTGGGGTTGGAATTGAGGAAACAATGCTGCCTCATAAAAACACTAGTTTGCTTGTTTATGCAATCTTTTAGTGTGCTTGTTTTATTTGTAGAGATTAGTCACAGGTTTGGACATCTGAAATGTTTCTTTACATAGATGGTGTATAAGGTTTCTTCCCAAATAAAGTTGCTGCTCATTTGTGTTGATTGACGGATAGAATAGACTAGTTTAGGATTTGATCATTTGCAGGTCTTTGTTGATTTGATCAAGGCCCACCGTGCAGGGCATCTTCTTCCTTCATCCATCCTCCCAAAGCATCATCTAAGACTCATGTTCTACCTTGTAGCTAAGCTGCCCTTTTTCCCATCTATCCTTTGTGTCTACGAAACCTTACCGCTTTGCTCATCATTGCCTTAGCCGTCTTCAAGCCAAGTCAGCCTTCTATGCCTTTCCACCGATCCACCCACTAGTCCTTAGGCCATTTTTAGACCCCTATCCTACCTCTAGATCCATCCATGCACCTTCCCTCACTCATCCACCTCCCCAAAACCAACTTCCAAACATCTTGTAGAAATTCTGAACCTTCCTGTAGAAATTCTGAAGTTTCCTCTAGAAATCCTGATGTTTCTTGTAGAACCCCTGCAGACTTCTTGTAGAAGCTCACAAGTGAGGTTTCCTGATAGCCAAACCTTGTGAGACTCTGGGGAAGAGTGTTGGGGACTCCTTAGACCCCCTCTGAGCTTCTTCAACCACTTCCAAGAATTCTTCTTCCTTGATCCACTCTTGCACAGTGAAGCACAGTTCAAGCATATGCATGTGAAAATCGACACTTAATCAAAAAAGTACAAAAAGATACTTTCTAGGACAAAAGTAGTCTAAGACATATGCATTTTCCCTTTTCGAGGTCAATGGCATCTCATTCAGTAGTTTGCATTCTCATTTTTGCATCAGTAGAACTCGCTGGTAGAATTAGGGTTTGCTAGGGTTTGCATTTCTCTTTGGCTTTCAGTTTCCTTTCGCAAGTAGATTAGCTCCCTTTGAGTTAGCTTTAATTCATCATTTTAAAGCTTCTTATAAGAACTTATAGAAGTTGGCTAAAGCCCCTAGCGGACTTGTGCCAGCTAACCAAGTGACAGCTGTGACAAGAGCTAGTACTTGTGCATACAGCACCGCCGCTTCCAAGTTTGTTATGAACAACCGGGTTGATAAAAGTGAAGAAGGGAGTCCCAGGAGTTGTAACATTATTGCTGCAATACTAGAGCCCACCATGGAGCGCGAAGTGTACAATTGAGTCATAGGGTTGTCCGCCCTAAGCATTGTATTGTAAATTAGTGTAAAGTTGGCCTACCCATGGTCTGCGAACCATGGGATTGTATAAATAAAGCGAGGCTCTAAGTTGTAAAGAGAGTGAAGGAATGATGGATAGATGAATAGCAAAGGAATGGTTCAAGCTTAGAGTAGACCTATAAGTGTCTTGGGTTGTAGTAGTAGGAAGAGGCTCTGTAGCTGAGTGCATAGAGGCCTAGTAGAGTCCGCAGCTGAGTGCGTGGACCCCTGCAGCTGAGTGCAAAAGGAAGTAACAAGTTTGTAAGAAAGATTGAAGATTAATAAAAGAGAATTTGATTCATATTCTTGTGTATTTGATGTGCATTATCTTCATTATGGTGTATTAATTTATGTATTTCTTGCAATTTTATGATTGATGAATAAGTTGTAATCACCATAAATCTAACACACACAAGTTAAGTAATCTATTAATAAACAAGGATCTTGGGTATTATACAGGTCTCCCCCTGAGTAAGGTTGTGTGGAAGCTGCACTGAAGGTCGCGAAGGGATCACAAGTGTGCGTAAGTGACAGGTCAGACCATGGACCTCCAAAATCCCATCAGACAACCCTAGGGTGTAGAAACTTAGTTCTAGCACCCTCCCATACTACTTTGGGTGAGACCTTAGTCCGCGGACTAGTGCCAAAAGGGCTTAGCTAAATAACCTCTGAACCTGGGTTAGGCCCCACTAAGCCAACAAATGGTTCTGTTGCCAAGATCAGGATCTACATAAAGGATGTTTGATGTTGTGCCACTGGAACCCTACAAAGAAAGAAATTGAAGGGTGGTTGGACAAGAATATTCACAAGTTCACGACGCAGAAAAACAGAAACCCATGAGTATCTAAGGAGTAGTGGTTGGATCACTACTTGTACACTGAAATCCACGAAATTTTCTTTGCATCTTTTCCATGTGAGTTGTATGAGTGGATCCTAAAGTTAGCAGAGAGCCAGGGAAGGTGTAGGCTCGACAAACCAATAGTGTGGACTCTGGAACTAGTGCATAGACTAGAAGCCTCAGAAGATAAGATAGCGCGAGTTGTGTACCACTGGCTCAACCAGATAATAGGAGGATTTATCACTGAGTTCGTGGTGGACACAACCATTAGCTATAGTGAGGCAGAGTCGTGTTTTCTCAAGGGACTGCAAGGTAAGTACATTAAATCTTTGAACACTTGGATTAAGATGTTATTGTGTGAAAAGCGGGTTATGCGAATAAATAAATGTCTCGGACTACGTGGAGTGGAAATACCTACAGAAGCGAAAGCAGTGAAGAATTAGAAAACAATCCCTTAATTTCACCCTCACAGGAGAGCGAGGACGAGCTCATGAAGGTTTCTCTGAGAAGCGTGGTCAATTTGATAAGGCAATGAATTTCGCATTTACCACCTCCACCCACACTGCCACCTACTTCACCCCCCTCACCTCCATCTCCACCAACTTCACCTCCGCCACCTCATAAGTTCAGTATTGCAAGTGCGATCAAACTGCCAGTGTTCAGAGGAGTAGGAAATGAAGACGTGGAACAATTTTGGTTTGTGATAAAAGCAATATGGGAAGCACAAGGTATCGTGGATGGTAATATTAGAAAGGCTACGCTACTGAGTGCACTCTAGGATCACGCATTAACATGGTATATCAAGCATTCTAATGACCACCCAAACATAGGAATTGCAGATAACCAGACCGTGTTGAACAGGGAGTTTAGCAGGTGAAAGTTAGAGACGCAATCAATCATCGGGTTTAAAGAGATCACAATGCTGCTAAGAGAGACCCCCTGGGATCTCGACCAAAGGCTAAATAGACGCACAATATGAAGTTAACAGATGCACAACATCGTGCATGTTTTGTGGCCTCACTTACGCCACACTTAAGGATGACACTGTCCCATCAAAAACTTTCCACCTAGGCCAAATCGTTGGAGAGGGCAATGAGGTTGCATGAGACCCCTATACAAGACCCTGGGTTGGCAGTCTAACAAATCCATGCGTAGCTACAGAACATGTGTCTATAAATGCAGAGTTTGAAATAGGATAGGGCACCTCGGCCAGATGCGCGCGAGGAAATATGGTGCATAAAATGCAAAGGCCAGAGCCACGACAAATATCACTATCCAGTGTTTGTGAACTACTTGGTAGGAGGAGGACCAATGCTATTAAGACCGAAGGCATAAGCGGGGTTGATCATGGTGCTACATTATGGTGCATGATTTTCCAGATAGGAGGAAAACAAACCACAAATAATTGTCATCTATTGAAGAAGTATACACAGATGTCCCAGCAGTTGTTTTGTAATTTCTGCAGGTTGGTAGGCCATGACGAACGCACCTATTGAAGCTATGAACTAATGATGGATTGGACTCCTGCCTATAGGGTGCAGGCCAAAACGTGAGCCCTCCACCCAAATGTAGGGATGGTGCATGATAGGTTTCAGGAGTACAGTCGGGGTCGAGGTGGAATGGGACTAGGAAGTGGTTGCAGAAAAATAATATGTTACAATTGTGGAGGGCCAGGGCATTATGCCCACGACTGTATGAACCTAACTAGGATATCATGTTGGTACTTTAATCAGTTTGATCAGGAGGTTAAAGATTTCCCTTCACTGGTAGTGAAGATGCGTGAAAAGGGGGTACTCCAGCCCCCTCCAACCCAGAATTTACAAATGATGAGGTTTGAACCGCACGAAAAAGACCCAAATGTAAACATGATGCTCGGGAGTGGTATGACAACGAGAAATCATAAAGGGAAGCAACCAGAAGAAAACACGTGGATTAAAAAGGCTCCTACAAAGAAACCCAGGGTTGATTTAGAACACGCGAAGGCGACATTCATGGAAGCTAAGAAGAGCTTCACAGAGGCCTCCACTTCAAGTAGTAAGGATCAACTAGAACCAGGGATGGACCCTTCAATGCTCACTACCATTCTTGAGACATGCATGAAACTGTTGCGCAACAACAAGGCAGTCAAAGGGCTACAGGAACTTATTACAAGGTGCGCGGGGTCAGGAGAACTACACGTGGTCCAAAAACTGGGAAAACATGCATTGCACACAGGAAGGGAGATGAGGTTGACTGCATAAATAGGCAAGTACGAAATGGATCAGGTAATCCTGGACCTGGGTTCTAACGCGAATGTACTACCAAAGCAAACATGGGAATGCATGGGTAGACTTGCATTACAGTGGTCCCCTATTTAGCTATAAATGGTGAATCAACAGAAGATTTTGTCCATGGGAAGATTGCAAGGGGTGATGGTCGATATCGAAGGTGAGAGCATGTAGGCAGATTTTGAAGTGATAGAGATTGTCGATGACAACAATCCCTATCCCAAGCTACAAGGCATACACTGGGCTACAGATATGAACAGAGTCATAAATCTAAAGAAGCACAAAATGATCTTTGAAAAAAAGTCACTATTTGTAGTAGTACCACTGGATCCAGCTGAAGGAGTGATACACTAAACTGGTGCATGACAATGATAGTGATGACAATAGACTGTATCTATAAGATAACTCCACAAGGAGAGGATTGGGTGAATCTAACTGTAGATGGAAGGATTTCGTGGAGCATGAAAGCTCCTGCACTTTGGATTCAGACGAAGAAATAGAGCGATGGCAAAATCAGTTGCACGAAGTCACAACACTAAACTGCAACATGATGATCAGGTCATTACATTGTGTAACAATAGAGGCAAGGGAGTTGCTGACATATGATGGATTGTCAGTGGTGGATGAATTTCTGAGCAAATTCGAATGTGCAGTACTAGAGTAGTAGCGATTCGATGCGCTAAAGTGGGCACTACACGTAACACCCCCACAATGTTGGGGTGAGCATCAAGGAACTTTTGAAGACTGGAGCGGATGCAGAAGGATGATGTGCCTACGTTTCAGAAAGCCCCGAATTCAAATGAAAGGCAATTAGATGGGCTAGAAGGACTTGCATGCCCACCTTTCCCAATGGGTATAGACATATGTTATACAGTTCACACTAGCGCACACCAACCCCAGCCTAGAGAATCAGAACAAACCACAACAGTAGGGAGGGTGACGCACGTTACTAATTCTCCACGATGAAGCATCCCATAGGGTGTGTTGAGTACTGAACAAGGTTTACAAGACAAAATGAACGGATTGGGACCTATGCATGGCAGTGGTTTGATGGGCCTATAGGACCATGTGCAAAAACTGAGCGCAGAAATGATTCCAAGGGTATGGAATAGAGTTGAAACCGTAATTTCAGAAGAAAGG
This sequence comes from Pinus taeda, assembly GCA_000404065.3. Taxonomy (NCBI): domain Eukaryota; kingdom Viridiplantae; phylum Streptophyta; class Pinopsida; order Pinales; family Pinaceae; genus Pinus; species Pinus taeda. Next base: position 13,012 of record APFE031608321.1, read on the forward strand.
AATCCTCATGTAATAGCTCCCACAGTGGGGGTAGTACGCGAAGACCAGGACGAAGAAATCACATAACTACGTGAGGACAACCATATAAGGATTTGGGAAGCCATTCAATGAGGTAACCTTAGAGTTCGTGAACTTGAACAAGATTGGGTACGATTGAGGAAGAAAAGCATGTGGATGGACATTGAGATTAGAAGACTATAAACCGAGGTCACGCAAGCATGTCTTGTTCATAAACCAAGGATGACAAGGCAAGATACAGATGATCATACCACTTTGTATGACGATCGTCATTGAGAATTTATGAGTCTGCTACTATGGATGAGACTGCACCTTACCAAACGCAGTAACAAGGGGAGCATAGCACATAAGGTAGAATGCGTTGTGCCGACCGTCGCGAGGACAATTGAGGAGTGTCCACGGATTAGATTGGAAGGAAAATTGGAGTCTGACACAGATGGTGCGACCACCTAACTAGTCATAGGGAGCATAGTATCAATGCTCCAGACAGTTGAAAGAGAGTGCAGGACTCTAAAGGAGTCTGTTTGGGAACTGCGTGGTGAGAGAGGTGCAAACAGAATCTGCATAGTACAAGGTTCATGCCCGCGGATGGGGGTTGCGCTACTATGTGGGTCAATAGGGAAGTAACCATTGACATCAATGTTCATGACGAGATGTCCAAATTAAGGCAAAAGGGAGCGAGCGGTGGACAAATAAGACACAAATTAAGGGCCAGATTTGGGACAATCTGCCGCTAAGAATGCATTAATGACTCAGAAGTGGGGGGGAACGGTCGAATTCAAATTAAAAAGACACTATAAAACTCCAATAACTAAAACGAGACAACACTTGGTTGTTTGGGATTTGAGTGGTTGCAAAGTATTGAGCGTCGAGGAATCTTACCATCTTTGAGTACGTGACAGAACATATCCCATGCAACCATGATGACTGCTACCAAGACAGGTGTGAAATTTGTTGAAGATACCATTGAGGAGCCCAAAGATGTGGTAGTTGAGCCAAAAGTTCCAAAATCACCATGGATGTCACGGCCAAAGAAAGATACACAGATTATGGGATGAGTCCACGTGTCCCCAAGAAACCCACGGTTCGGCAAGATATCAATGGAAGAAAAAGGCAAGGCCATCACCATTGAATCAGACAAAGAGGAGGAGGATTTATAGGCTCTAATTGATCAAATAGAGGTGCAAGATGACGTGGAGGAGGATTTCCCACCAATGCCATCCATAGAAAAGTTACCCATGTACATCCCTCCGTGGAAAGGGAAAGTTAGGGTGCCCAAAGACTTGGAGGCCATGAAGAGTGCACTCCAAACCCCGCTCCTCCTCAATGGAATTACTTTTGAAGGCCCGCTCCTAGGCAAAGTGCCTACCTTGAAATTCAAAGATTGGGACCTAACAAATAGCGAGAAGTTCCTACACCTAGTAACAGAGAGCTTGATGAAGCAAAATTCGAAGGGGCTAGTACTCATGCTGGAGCCGCGAAAATGGTTGTGCAGTGTGGAGAAGGCTGAGATACTTCATCTACAATGGATACCCCACTTTCACCATGGGCCCATCACCATTTTCATCATCAGGCAACTGTTGTGCTTGGTGCATGATGGGTATCTATCGCTGGAGGAGCCTATTCCCATCATGGTGGAGATTATTCATTCGATTTCTCGACTTCCCTATAAGGGAAAGGACCCCGCAATGATGGTGGGAAAAAGCAACGATTTGGCTCTCACAGAAGCCATGAAAACTAAATACAAGCTGGAAAGGAAGAATCGAGACTATGTAATTGCGAGTATCAAGGACAAAGGCATGCACATAGTCACCCAACTCCTGGCTGAAAAATTATTGCGAAAGTGTCACACCGATGAAGTACCAGTTCCTGTTGTTGCGCTAACTGAACGGCATGTGGAGGGGGTATAGTTCAACTGGGCAAAGTTCCTTTGCGAGGAATTTTTGAAAAACTACAATGAGGCCCAAGAGCAGGGTAAGACCTTCCACTATGCATGGTTGCTCTTATCCATCTTGTTGATAGCAGGAGAACTCTTAGAAGATAGCTAGTTCCTGGATATCGACCAAGACATACCTGAGGCCGCGAAGTATGCTTCACTCTGGGCCACTAAGGATGCAAAGTGGATTCATGCCAACAAGTTTTTTTGGGTGCTGATGGAGGCAAGCATCCAAATGTGGATCAATAGAGGACCATAGTTGTCTCCCAAAGTGTACGCCACTCTGTAGAGCTTTGCATATTTTAAAGTGGACATGCATAAGATTTATGTCTGGGCACAGAAGGATCTGGCAAAGGCATGAATGAAGCTCCCATTCATTGCCACTAACGACGCCATCTTCACGGTGTTGGAAACATGGCCTTTGGAGTGGGACGCTCCTGACTTGGCATGAATGGAAAGGGCCACAACTTAACAAAGGAATAAGGATACCAAGTTGTGCATTGCGTAACTGGCCAAAAATGTGCCAGGAAAAAGCAACAGGAAAGGCAGCTACCCAGCAGGCCGATGAAACGGTGGTAGCACAGACAGCAAAAACAACAACAACGCCAACAGAAGAGGCCAAGGAGGGCCATGATATGTCCATAGGGTAGGGGGCTAAGGACATAGACTTGGTCAAAGAGAGCGCGGACCTAGAAACCACCTCGCAATAGTTGAAACAACCCCATGTCCCTAAGAAACCGATCCCTAGAAAGCAGGCTAAGGCATTAAAGACATCTATCGACCCAATCACGCTTATAGAAGGTGATATTTTTAACATTAGCGAAATGCTTCCCAATGTCACTGAGGATGTGCTACAAGAGGTGATGACAAAGAAAAACACTCTGTTGGGGTTGCTAAGCGCATAGTTATAGGAGCTACAGGTGCAAACTGCACAAACAGGAATGATGGCCCCATATATTGCAGTAGGTACATCAGAGGTAGAACAAATGCTGCGCGCCTGAATTACCAACACTTTCGTGTTCCCCGAGGGCATGTTAGTATCAACAAACAATGTTGACCAAGCTATGGTGGGTAGGATTAAGGGACTAGGTTTAAACTTGGCTACCCTTCCATGAGAAACCCGGTACCAGTTACGGGATGGGATCACAGCCGAGCTCCACGCATGAGAAGGCCACACACTATAGGTATTGAGTGAAAAAAAGATCAATATGGAATAGCTCATCCAGCAGCATGATGAACTGGTTGCATAGACTCAAGGACTGGAGAAGGCGGTAGACAATTCTTGTAGAAACGTCCTGGAATTGGTCATCCTGGCTTATCTACCAGTAGCAGAGCGGATCCGCTGATTGGCAACTGGATTCTGTGAGGCAAAGGAGGAAGCAACGAGGGTACAGCTGGACCTCAACCTTAAGATTTCCAAGATATGATTAAAGGCACATTCCTCTACACCCCTGAAAGTTATGGAACAGTGCACTAGCGCTATTCAGAAAGGGCTCAAAGAAATAGGACAAGTAGTCCAAAATTGCACCGCTATGTTGGAGGAATTCTTCGCGGTCCTTACTTCATTATAGGAGGACCCCAACATACAGCACTTGGAAACAAAGGTCTGGGAGCTTCAGGTGTAGTATGACAGTGTGCACAGTATGAGACAGATAGTTGTCCTGAACTGGTGGCTTGCGAAGCTTCAGTAGGCAAAGGAATTGATGGAACAGGTGGATACTACGTGGCAGAAAGAGGCGGTCCTTAAAGCACGTATCTAGCATTGGATTAATGAGGCCTTCCTCATCACTACATACATCGAAGGAAAGCTCGCACAGATGAAGGAAATGCATGCCTTAAGACAAGGATTTTCCCCATACAAAGAAATTTTGGCCTAAAGAGTGGAGCAGATCCAACAGACTGTAGATCAGTGCGTCGTGGACCTCTGGGAAGCAAAGGACCAGTTGGAGGGGCTCTGTGCCAAGATTTCTACACCAACAAAGTGACTTGGGATGAGTCATGATGATTGTGTCGGTGACCTGTTGGGCATGGAATTCCCCCACAACGGGTTTTGGGGCTCAAAGCCCAAGTTTTGGTCAAAGATGTCATAAAACTCCGTGAATTACAATCGCGGAGCACGAAGTGTACAATTGAGTCATAGGGTTGTCTACCCTAAGAATTGTATTGTAAATTAGTGTAAAGTCATCCTACCCATCATCCACAGACCATGGGATTGTATAAATAGAGTGAGGCTCTAAGTTGTAAAGAGAGTTAAGGAATGATGAATAGATGAATAGCGAAGGAAGGGTTCGAGCTTAGAGTAGAGTTCTAAGTGTCTTGGGTTGTAGTAGTAGGAAGAGGCTCTACAGCTCAGTGAGCAGAGGCCTAGTAGAGTCTATAGTAACGAGTTTGTAAGAAAAATTGAAGATTAATAAAAGATAAGTTGACTCATATTCTTGTGTATTTGCTGTGCATTATCTTCTTTATGGTTGTATTCATTTATGTATTGCATGCACTGTTATGATTGATGAGTATGTTGTAATCACCATAAATCTTACACACACAAGTTAAGTAATCAGTTAATTAACACGAATCTTGGGTATTATACAGGTTGTGCCCCGAGTATGAATATGTTGTAATCACCATAAACCTTACACACACAAGTTAAGTAATCGGTTAATTAACACGAATCTTGGGTATTATACAGGTTGCGCCCCGAGTAGGGCTATGTGGAAGCCGCACTGTAGGTCACGAAGGGATCACAAGTGCGTATAAGCGACAGGTCAGACCGTGGACCTCCAGAAGCCAATCAGACATCCCTAAGGTGTGGAAACCTGGTTCTAGCACCCTCCCATACTACTTCGGGTAAGACCTTAGTTTTCTCTTTGCAAACTATTGTTGAAGTGCCAGTAGTACTGAGATTTTCTTGGCTAAATCACCTCTGAACCTCGGTCAGGCCCCACTAAGCCAACACTAGGAATATTTCTATTTTCATATATTTGTAGGTCATATATACTAAAAGTAGTCTCTAGCCTCTATATAGGGTTCATACATACAATACCCTGGGTCATTACCATGGGTCTCTCAATACCATATATCTAATATAATGGTATTATCACATTATTCCTAACTACTAGTGCTCCCTTACATGATGTAGGTTAACCACTATATTTATTAACTATGGCCCATCACCTTATTACCTTATTCCCTTGGGTACCACCTTTGCACCTGATACCCCATAATATCCCCCCTAGGTATACTACACCCTCTTTCTAATGTTAACGATTACTACTGACAGGTGCCCCAGAGTATTATAACTCTTGGACATGCCCCTAGTTGTGGAGGTGCTAAGGTGTAGCATCTAAAAATGAAGTGCCCCTCGACATATCATTATTTATATCAAAGTATGATTTCTTGTGGAATCATTGATATCATGGTATACTAGTTCCTCATCACAACCATCGATCACAAGGGTGGTAAGGTGTAGCACCTAAGGGATAAAGGTTAAATGCACTCAACAAATTGACATATGGTGATTATATCAGAAAGTGAAGGTTTGAGAAATTTATGACATTCTAGTTTGCGTTGGTCCTAGTCACAACATTAATCTCCCTAATTCACTTGAAATGGAAACTTTTACATTCCCATCATTGTAGATGATAAAATTATTTTTTTGTGAAACCATTGGCCAATGAAGAAAACTGAGTGTCCATAACCCAAGTTCCTAATTCCAGGGTACATTGTGGATACTACACATCTAGTCTCATTTGCAGTAGGCATCCAACATAACAAGGTAATTTAAACTAGACCCCACTTCCATAATTATTGATACAAAGATCTATCATGTATCTAGCCTCATCTCCCAAGAGAAAATAACTTATAATTATTGAGTCACTTTCACAAATATTGGGCAAACCATTGCACTCTTGTATGATTCCTCATATTAAAAGTATACCAATAATACATTAAAAAATATAAAAAATAAATTAAAATGTTAAGCCTCGGTAGGTGGGTCCACTAGAGAAATAAGGAGTAAACATCTTACTTCTTTTCATAGTTCTATGTTTCATATTAACATATGGTGTTACAAGGAGAGACACACGGATATATGGGTTTGCATATGCATTTTATATGTGGTTTGAATGTCTTCTTTATATACATATAGCATTGATCACTATAGGAAATTGATAGATACATCATGAGATAACATCAATATGGAAATAATTTTGTTGCACAAGTATTATAAAAAGTCCATGATCAATTTCATTTTTTTTAGAATTTTAGCAAAAGAAAACAATTTTCCTTTCCAAGTAATTATACGAATTCGAAAAAAATCCAAGTCAAATGTTTTCCTAAAGGCAAACTTATGAGCATACAATAAAAGGATCAAACCCATAAAAACATCAATCCATTAAATTGAGGTCTAAAATATTTTGTTTAGCCATGAAATATCTTACCACTTTATCATGGTTTATTAATAAGGTTGCAAACATTGCTAACACTGTCAAAAAAATAGTTTACAAATTGATGGACATCTAATTTGCTAAGGCTTACGATATGGAAGGTGAACCATCAAGGGGAGTCCAAGAGACATTGGAGGATGAATCCAATGGTTACAATATTCTATTTATATATAATATTTTTGTGAATAATATAGAAACTCATGCTTATCTTTCATATATGGTTGTACATTCCAACAATGGTATAAGAGTGGATCTTACTTAGACCCTATCAAAACTACCTCTCTAAACTAGTCAAATCTAGCATTATGAGTAGTAATGAAACTCTTAGCCATTCTTATGCCTCACTCTAACATTTCCTCGGACCCATTCCCAACATTTCTCTCTCTAACACTATTTCCTATGCTCTTCAATAACCTATGGCGAACAAGAAGAAGAATGGATTTGAATTTCTATATTCACACACCATTTGATCACTTGAAATATGGCATATAATACTATTTTCCCACTCCATATGTGATCATTCCTCTGAGAGTTGTCAGTTCTGCCTAACTATGCCTTAGAAATATTATCTTTGTTGATAGAAACCAAACTTTCCTTCTCTTTATGCTCTATCTAATTTTCAGCTTCTCAACATTGTTATAGACTACCTATCAATGTTCATATTCAGTTGCATGTATCACACTCTTTGTTGACTGCCTAGGTTATCTTATTTTAATGAATTGCTCTTGAAAATTGGAATTTCCTACAATACCCCTTTATCCATTATCAAGATGTAGTTGTTATTATGCTCATGCATGGGAGTCACTAGAGTTGGACATGACAAGATTTTAAATTTTTTATTACTTGGTAATATAAATGATCATTTTATGTAGGATTTGAACTAAGCACCTACCACGTCTCCTTCACCTATAGCTTCACAGTGAAAAGTGCCATCGTCATCTCCTCCTAAAAACTATTCTCCATCGACGTTGATTTTTTTTATTTTATTTTTGTAATCATAGCTATGTGGTGTCTACTATGGGAGTTACTTGCCATTTACTACCTATTGAAGCCCCAAAAATTGGGTCTACAACAAGGGGGATACCCACCCGGTCTGGACCTTGGTTGGCAGCTCCTTTTCCGTTGGTATGGTGGGTCCGACTGGGGATATGGGACCAATTTCCTAATTTATGAGTGTGTGTGTGTAGAATTTGATATTTCTGATCTAAGAGTTCCTAATTAAGATTCTCTAATTCTAACTTTAATCTAAGGACATGCAATTGTATTCTAATAAACGAAAACATCTAAGTCTATACCAACCCTGGATGTAATCTTTCTACTATGTGATCTAAAATGATTTCAAATAACAATCGGTAATAAACATTATTCAACTGTTATAAGAAAAGAATTCAATATAGATAAACCACTTCACATAAAAAGTTAGACAAAATAGTTGTGAAAAACATATCGCACAGTAAGCTACTCATATATTAAGCATAAATAAATAGCTATCACCGTACAAAAGTTCCAAATGATAACTCAGGCATCCACGCATTAATATATAAACAACTGAATCTTGAATATCACTTTAACACAAAAAACAAAAATAGTTAAGAGATAGAAGTACCATTTATAACTAGTTCTACTCATGAGCTTCAAGCGATAATGATTTATCTCTTCTTAATCCAAAATCCACTAAGAGTACATAAGTGCAACATCAGTAGTAGATATCAAATGCAAAAATCAATAAATCCTATTCCATTCATTCATCAAAACCTCATCGGAGGGTGCAAAAGTGCATGTTCTGAGGACAAGTTTTTGATAAATTTCTGGACCCTTCTCTAAATGCATGAGAAGCGTTTAAATACTACTAACTACATCTAAAAATAACTTATTTACAAAAATATAGGATACGGTTTAAATGACTGTCCTTTCTCTAGGAAAAAATAAAGCAAAACTATTTCTAAAATTAAATCTAAAACTAACATCTAACTATTTCTGTATCTACTCCTTAAAATCGCAAGCATTTGACATTTGTTTGAGAAGAGTTGGTTAGCTGGCTTCAGCTTTTAACTGTGATGCAAAAACGGAATCAGCGAGAGCTGATGCCATCTTTTTAGCAGAATTGATGAGGCTTTTGAGAGTCATACACTGGATATGTGGTTTCACTAAATAATTTGAGGATATTTCTGACCATTACCACTGATTTTTGGCTTCAAGTTTTACTTTTTTATCTTTAATGTACTTTTTCCGAATTTTTGGGGCTTACGGGTAGTTGATTAATTAGAAGCTTTCCATTTTGAGAAGTTTTACCCAGCAATGCGCGATTTGCAGTAGGCGCTAATCGCACATCGAAAATTGCCTCTGTTTCTTGATCCGGGCTTCCTTGGTGCGATTTTCGCCTCTTTATTGCTTTCTTTTAGTGGATGCAAAGCTCACATTTTGTGAAAATAATGGTTCCTTAAGTTCTTGACCCTGAGTCCTAAACTTTCTGTTTTTGATGTTAGCGTTGTCCAGTACCCATTTCATCATATCTATGTAGGGGGGAATTTTGGGTTTCGTTGTTATCTGGAGCAGGAATGAACAAGCTAAATCTGCAACTGATGCCTCAGAAGAACGCTGTGAACCTGTAGTAGCTGTAAAATCCATTACCTTGGGATTCTCTTCCTCAAGCATATTATATGCTTTCCCAAGTGGTAATACCTGCGTCTCTATTGCATGCAGTGTCTGTGTATAAGGGCGCCATCTCTTTATCTTCAGACATTAGAGCCTTGACTTTCTTCCTCATAGTTTCCTGTATACTACTTTGTATAGTTCTTTATTATTCGTTCCTGCAATTTACAAGTGATGTGAGAGTAATGAGAAGGAACAGTGATGGGAAAGCTTTAAATGTCGAAGACATGTAAAAGTATATCACCTTACGTGCACTGGCTTCTTGATAAACACAAAACCATATTTCATTAACCACTGGAAACTAACTCATTAATTAGCATTAAAGCGCATAACTGGTCTCGTTTCATGAAAAAAGTTTTCTCGAATAGTGAGCCGAAAGATTTTGCGATGGAGGGATTTTGCGATTTGCTTTACAATATTGCAAATCGTTGCATCGCATTATCGCGAGATCACAATATCGCAATTTTATTCTTTCGTAAGATTGTTTTGCTGCTTTATCACAATATTGCATGGTCGCAATATCACATAGTCATGTTAATGTGCCTATTTCGTGTCAATGTATTTCTTGCGAAGTGCGATTTTGCGATATGCGTCATCGCATATCGGCATTTTTTTTCAGTTTTTCAGTGTAAGTGCGTTTTAAGGCATGCAATACGATATATATGTTTTTTTTTAATATGTAATCTTGCATCGCAATCTCGCAATCTTAGAGTTTGGGTAGTAAGGAGGCGTCCTATTATCCTTTCCGCGATGCAATACTTCTTAAGGAGTGATCTTGTCTTTTCTCATCATGAAACTTAAAGTTTTTTAGATTTTTCAAAGGTATCTTCCTAAGTTTATGATGGTAAGTTTTATTAAAGAGAAAATACAAGCACTAATTCATTTTTAAAATTTTTTGACTAAGGGTCCCCACTTATTGAGTATTAGTACTAACACTAAATAAGAAGGGGGGTTGTTGGTGGCCACAACAATTGGCAATTCACTTGGAAGAACCAGTTATCTCTGTCTTTCTTTTGAATTTTCTAAAACTTCCAAAACAGAAAATTTTCCAGAAAGTTAAACTTTATTATAGAAAGATAAAGTACATTATGCCTTAACCTGTCAATGGTATTTTGTTTCTTCTATTTTCAACTTTGATTATTTTCTCCCTCAAGCTAGTCCTTGTATCTACATCAGTCATTACCTGGTTTATAAAGATAAAACAAAGCCTTCTCTGTAAATCAGTTTTAAATATGCTCATTTGTCATAGGTAGAGCCTCTACTCCCAGCAGGCATTCATAGCCTCGACAGGGTTACCTGTTACCCAACAATGATATTGTATCCTACTTAGAGAAACATACAATATTCAAAGAAGAATCCATATCCACACTTATTGCTTTCATTTTCTTTTTTACCCTTAAAGAACAATGTCTTAGTTTGATAGCCAATTTATGACACAGTCATTCACTTGATTTATAACTTTGCTGAAAAAGCTGGCTCGTGATGAGACCCCTTGCCTTTTGATTGCAACAATCTTGAGTCATTTCCCTATTGTGGTATGCGGTATTGGCAAAGTCAGCAAGTTATAATATCTGTGATTATGATAAGCCGGCTCGTGATGAGACATCTCACTCTTTAAGATAAAGTGTATCCTTGGATTGTTTCTCTGAAAGTTGTAATTTCCTAAGTAGGGAGGAAGTCATTGTTTCCTTAAAATAGCTCTGGACGACAATAGTAGAGGTTTTTGAATAGAGCTGCTTTACAAAGAATCTTTGTTTTGTTATTGATACCTTTCATTGCACTGATATAAGACAATTTCTCACTAAAGGTCTTTTTCATCAAATTTTTTTATAGTTGAAACTAGTATCATTTCTAGGCTAGGGTCTTTAACTGTATCTTTCAATAATAAAGATGAATTTTCTAAAATATTTGCTATTTATACAAGAGAAAAATCAAAATCTGAAAGAGAATTGGTGTCTTTTTCGTAAATCCCTAACGTAACCATTCACAACTGGTTTTATTTATGAAAATGAAAATCTAATTTACAAAATAGAAGAGTGATCTTCTAAGGAAAAAATTTCTTAATGATCTGTCTATTAACAGGTAAATAATCTCTTTTTCCTATTAAATCCTGCAACATAAAAGTGGACGGAACTATGACTTCTATGATTTGGAAAGGGCCAAGCCACATTCGTTGAAATTTTGTATGTTTCCCCTTTTCCTCATGGGCCTTGTCCCATTTTAAAACTAGATCTCCCATCTGAAAATCTTTTTTGGTTATCATGTTTGAATCAAAATAGGATTTTACTAATGCTTGATGATGAGCGTGAGTTCTTTTGGCCTGTTCTCGTTGTTCTTCTAACTTGATTATTTCCATTTGTCTTAGCTGTAAGGAGGAAGTTGGTACTTCATCAATATATTGAACTAAAGATAGAGATGGAATTGCTAAATGAGTCAGAAGAACCACTTCTTCTCCATAAACTAAATTTAACGGAGAAGTTTCGATGGAGGCTTTTTGCATTATTCGATCTACCCATAAAGCATATATTAAAGACTTATGCCAATTTTTATGATTTTGGTCAATTGTTCGTTTGATAATCCTGATTATGTTTTTATTTGTAGATTCAACTAGCCCATTCTCCTGTGGGTAGTAATTGGCAGAATATTTAAGTTTGAAACCTCTTTTAAGTGCAAATTCAATCATTGTGTTTCCAAAAAAATATGATACATTGTCAAACATTAAAGCGGAAGGCAACCCAAACCTGGTGATTATAAATTGATCTATGAACTCAATGATATGTTCAACATTAGCCGTCTTGAGAGGAACTGCTTCTACCCATTTAGTAAAGTAATCTGTTGTCGTAAGGATATATCTATGCTGTTTTGAAGAGTGAGGAACGATCTCACCTATTATGTCCAATCCCCACTAATCAAAAGGTTGTTCAATGTTGACTAGTTGTAGTGGCAAGGATGTTTTCTTCTGTCTCCTAGCAGCGGTTTGGCAGACTTGACACTTCCTCACGTAGTTGTGCGAGTCTTTGAATAATGTGGGCTAGTAATAGCCTTCGCATAAGATTTTATGTGCAGTATCATCTCCAGCATAGTGTCTGCCTGCTGGCCCATCGTGGAGTTCCTACAAAACTTTTTTAGCTTCAAATTCCTCAAGACATCTAAGGAGAACAAAATCATAATTTATTCTAGAAAGAACATCGTTTAGGAGCTGATATTGTTTGGCTTTCAACCTTAGAGCTCTTTTCTTGGTATGATCGAGGTGTGAAGGAGCATATCCATTCTTTAAATAATAAATGATATCAGCATATAATGACTCATTATCGTTTAGGCTTACCTCATACATTTGTATGTTTGCAGATGGAATTTCAGATATAAGCGATGCTCCGGCCAGCATTTTGCAAAATACTTGACCTTTTACAATACTTGTTGGTTTTATTTCTACGTCATATTCTTGTAAGGCAATAACCCAATTGGATCTTTTCTCAGCCACATCTTTTTGCACTAAAAGATTCCTTACCGCTAGAAATGGTACAATGATTTTTGTATGGGTTTTGAGTAGAAAGGGTCTGAAATATTTGATTGCTTTGAAAATAGCATAAGCTTGTTTCTCCACATCTAAATAATTTAATTCAGCCCCCTGTAAATTTGAACTGAAGAAAGCGATCGGAGCTTCTTCTTTTTCTTGATTAGCTTGAGTGAGTATCGTAGCATATGATCTGTCAGATGAAAATGTATATAAAATAAAAGGCTCTGAAAAATTTGGAGTTACTAAAGATGGAGCGTTCACAATTGCTTGCTTGATCAGATTGAATGCCTCATATTTGTCTTGGCCCCATTTGAAGTTTGAGTTCTTTTTTATCATTGCTTGTAAAGGAGACACGATTCTTGAAAAATCTAGAACAAATCTCTTTACAAAGTTTATTTGACCAAGGAAAGATTGCATGGCTTTTTTGTTGTGAGGTAGGGATATTTCAGAAGTCTCCTTTATTTTGTCAGGATCAATATGAATTCCAGATTTTGACACTATGAATCCTAGAAGTTTTCCTTCACTTAATGCGAAAAAGGACTTTTTCGGGTTAAGTGAAATTCCATACTTCAAACAACGTTGGAAGATTTGTTTTAAATCTCTAATATGGTTGATTTGTTTCTTGGAATAGACAGTTATATCATCTAAATAGATTACCACATATTTATTAACTGAACCTTTGAATGTGATGTCCATGGCCCTCTGAAATGTAGCACCAACATTGATCAGGCCAAAAGGCATCTTTTGATATGCATAGGTGCCCCATTTGGTTCTAAATGTGGTTTTTAATTGATCATCAGGATGTACCAACACATGATTGTATCCTGAGAATCCATCCAAAAAGGATATTAATTCTGACCCAGCGACTGCCTGCAATATTTGTTCCATAGGAGGCAAAGGAATATTAATCTTTTGGCAGGCTTTATTAAGATTTCGAAAGTCAATACAGATTTTAGTATCTCCATTTTTCTTTCTAACGGGGACCATATTTGAGACCCATTTGGAATGTTAAACGGGAAATATTATTTTGGCTTTCAATAACTTGTTGAGTTCAGATTTGATGTGGTTTTCTAGATTGGGATGGATTTTTCTCAACGTCTGTTGGACCGGTTTTTCATCGTCTATCATTGGAATAGTATGTTGGATGATGGAAGTGTCATACATTTTAGGTTCATCATAATTCCAAGAAAAAACATTTTTGTATTTTCTAAAAAGACGAATATACACTAATTTTTCTTTAGAAGCTAGGCCAAGGCCTAGATTGATGTTCTGTGGTTTGGTATCAGTTCCTAGATTTATTAATTCGTAGCTCAAAGTTGAACTTTGGAGTTTTTAATTGGTAGATCTTTTTAACCAATATTTCAAATCATAAAGGTCTTCTAACTTGACTACCGATTTAGGTATAAAATTACTATCTTGTTGTAATTGTCAGTCATGTTGGTCTTCGTCAATTATTTGATTGGTGTAAGATCCTTCAGATGTGAGAAAACTCAGGATGTCAGGATCGTCGTTGAAAATTCTCCAATTTGTAATGTTTTCAAGAATAGAAGGTCTGAAGATTAATTCTATTGAGAATATATCAGGGGTAAAATCTTGTGAAGGGATAAGTTTGGAAGCTACGTTAGCTAAAAGGTTTGCACTTGCATTCTAGAGTCTGGGAATTGTTGAAATATTAAATGCTATAAAATGTTCAGTCCGATCTTGAACTAAAGATTGATAATGTTTTAGATGACCTGATAAAAAATGTATAGTATTACGTACCTATCTGATTACAATTTTAGAATATCCGAAAACTTGAAGGTATTTGACGTCTAATCTGATTTCTTTGTACAACCCTTGGACTAAAGCCTCATATTCTGCAGTGTTGTTGGTGCAATCAAATTTAAGTCTGCAAGTTAACATAGTTTTATCTCCTTCTGGACTAACTAACACGCATCCTGTTCCTGCTCCTTCGTTAGATTTAGAACCATCAAAAATAATTTCCAAAATAAAGATTTATTTACAGGACTATCTAAAAAATTAATACATTTAGAACTATCTGTTTGAGAAAAGTTTTCAACTTGGGATAAAACAAAATGTTCTAAATAAGGTGACATATGAGCATTAAAATTTCGTAAGATAGAATCCACTGAGTAATTGCCAATAATACTATTGTTATATGCTACCAGTTCATTTCCCCCCTCTAGATCCGTTACTATGTATTTTTGATGTCTTTCTCGCTCAACTTGTATTTGATTAGGTTTACCATTGTAAAGGAGCCAATGTGCAACCAGTCAGTTTCAAAGTATCCATGAAGTTTTTCTGACCAATCTCTACTAAGAATTAAGCCATAAAATTCTGGAATATCAGCAACTAAAATGTTGATAACTTGACATACCTTTGGGTTGGATGACAGCCTTATGGTAACCTGATTTAATTCGCCAATACCTTCGACTTGCGATCAATCTAGCTGGACTATGCGCACAACAGATTTTTGTGGTTGAACATTCAATTTTGTACATATTGATTTTGGTAAAGTATTCGATGAAGCTCCCGAATCAACTAAGAAATTATGCACATTTTTATTAAAATTTTCATAAGAAGAAATGGGGGAGTATGAGATCTCGATCTTCCTCCGATTAACGCGATGTCATTTGGATCAAATTTGTTAATCAAATTAGTCGAAGGTCTTCCCATATCGTGGGAAGCTTGAGAAATTACAACGGCAGGCAAATGTGCAACTGGGACAGCATGTAATTCTTTCAAAAGTATCTTTTGCTGGTGTTTTAACTTGCTCAATTCATAAAGAGTCATGTTGGCCCTAGTATTTTTCATATCTTCTATAATATTGTACTCCATTTCATCTGAAATGATCAGCGTTTTAGATGGAGTAGATGAATCTGTTTGGACTGGGCTGGTTTGAGTCGCTTTGGGTGTCGTTTTCTTGGCTGCGAATTTATCCTTCGTCACCGAGCTTGTGCTCTTTGGCTTAGGGGTAGTTTGAGGAGGATCAAGCGGATTTCTACTTCGTGTACTAATCGGGGATCCTTCTTGATCTTCTTCTTGTGGGAGTATGAAATCCCACATTCCTTGTAACTCTACAACTTCTTCTTCATTGGTTTTCCCTTCAGTAGTGATTCCCTCTTCTTCTTCTTCGGATTCAGCGCTCATAATAGCATTGGGGGCTTTGAATCAGCCGAAGGGTTTCTTTTAAAAGGTCTATACGGCTTTTTTGAAGAAGTTTCTGCCACTTGTTTCTTAATGTTGACCATCTCGTTAGACATGGTCTTCAAAAATTTTTGCAATCCTTCTAAATCGAATGGATCTTTTGATTATTTTTTCTTGGGATCTTCTTTAAAAGTAACCTTCTTTGATTTCTATTCTTCCATCATGGTTTTCTTTTTAAGGGCTGTAATACGTTTCTCTACAGCTATTGCTTCTTTCATATTTTTGGCTAAAGTTGTCTTGTTAGCCCTATCCACAAAGATTGCTATGTTTGATGGTAAAGCAGTGATGTACCATTCACTTCCAACTTCTTCGCTGGGCTTGGAAGCAGCAAGAATTTTGTTTAACAGTTTATTGAAGCGTGAATTGAAATCTTTGATAGGTTCTTTTGACTCGGCCCTAAGGTTTGACAGGTCACTGATTAACGCCACTGTAAACCTATCATCACCAAATTTAATGAGGAATTGTTCTTGGAAGATATCCCAACTAGTGATAGATCTAGATGGTAATGAAAAATACCATGATCCAGCTGTTCCCTGAAGAGTATAAGGAAAAATTCGAACGACAGCGTCTTCGTTAGTAACTCCATTAAGATTTATGGATAGCATAAAGTTATTAATATGCTCTTCCGCTAGCATGCCTTCTTCAGGATTAAACTTAGGCAGCCATTTTTCAGGATGGGGTGGTAACTGACTCAAGGGCACATGAATTAAGACTGCCCCTGGGTTGTTCCATGGAGATTGCGCCATCGTTGATCCACTAACAGAGGGAAGTGAGAAGGTGATCCCTGAGGTTGAGAAGATGAGGATATTCTGACTCTAGATGATTGAGAAGGAGATGTAGAAGTACCAGTAGACTGATGGACAATGATCTGAAGTGGAGGAGTGGATGGTTGACTTCGCGGTGAGGAATTTGAGATGGATGATGATGATGAAAGAGTGTGTCTATCGGACCCTTTAGATGATTTCCTTTCTCTCTTCCTAGTGGGTAGAGGTAACTCAGTTGGCTGAACACCAAACTTTTCGCTCTTTAATCTGGTCAAAGGATGAGTAGGGTTATATTGCGAAGTCACGTTGCCTTGAGATTTATCAGATCTTGGAGGAGATATAGAAAATCGTTGAAGTTTGTGAAGCATAGATTCAACTTCAGGAGGTTCAATAGTAGATTGTTCTGAAATGTCAGGGTTTGTAGCAGTGGATGTTGATCCTACTACTTCTAGCTGTGGATTTAAAGATTTTGAATGCAATGGAGAAGTCGGGGGAGATGGCGAGGTCGATTTACTCTCAGAATGGTATTTAGATTTGGACTTACTTGCCATTCATAGTTCGTGGCCCTCCTTCTAGCACCAAATATGTTGAAGCCCTGAAAATAGGGTCTACAACAAGGGGGATACCCACCCGGTCTAGACCTTGGTTGGTAGCTCCTTTTCCGTTTGGCATGGTGGGTCCGACTGGGGATATGGGACCAGTTTCCCAATTTATGAGTGTGTGTGTGTAGAATTTCATATTTCTGATCTAACAATTCCTAATTAAGATGCTCTAATTCTAACTTTAATCTAATGAAATGCAATTGCATTCTAATAAACAGAAATATCTAAGTCTATACTAACCCAGGGTGTAATCTTTTTGCTATGTGATCTAAAATGATTTCAAATAACAATTAGTAATAAAGATTATTCAATTGTTATAAGAAAAGAATTCAATATAGATAAACCACTTTGTATAAAAAGTTAGACGAAATGGTTGTGAAAAAAATATCGCACAGTAAGCTACTCATACATTAAGCATAAATAAATAGCTATCACCATACAAAAGTGCCAAATGATAACTCAGGCATTCACGCATTAATATATAAACAACTGAACTTGAATATCACTTTAACAAAAAAGACAGAAACAATTAAGATATAGAAGTACCATTTATAACTAGTTCTACTCATGAGCTTCAAGTGATAATGATTTATCTCTTCTTAATCCAACATCCACTAAGAGTACATAAGTGCAACACTAGTAGCAGATATTAAATGCAAAAATCAATAAATCCTGTTCCATTCATTCATCAAAACCTCCTCGGAGGGTGAAAAAGTGCATGTTCTGAGGACACGTTTTTGATAAATTTCTGGACCCTTCTCTAAATGCATGAGAATGGTTTAAATACTACTAACTACATCTAAAAATAACTTATTTACAAAAATATAGGATACGGTTTAAATGACCGTCCTTTCTCTAGGAAAAAATAAAGCAAAACTATTTCTAAAATTAAATCTAAAACTAACATCTAACTATTTCTGTATCTGCTCCTTAAAATCGCAAGCATTCAACATTTGTTTGAGAAGAGTCGGTTAGCTGACTTCAACTTTTAACTGTGCTGCAAAAACGGAATTAGCAAGAGCTGATGCCATCTTTTCGGCAGAATTGATGAGGCCTTTGAGAGTCATACACTGGCTGTGTGGTTTCACTAAATAGTTTGAGGATATTTCTAACCATTACCACTGATTTTCAGCTTCAAGTTTTACTTTTTTATCTTTAACGTACTTTTTTTGAATTTCTGGGGCTTACAGGTAGTTGAGTAATTAGAAGCTTTCCATTTCGAGAAGTTTTACCCAGCGATGCGTGATTTGTGCTGGGCGCTAATCGTGCATCGGAAACTGCCTTTGTTTCTTGGTCTGAGCTTCCTTGGTGCGATTTTCGCCTCTTGATTGCTTTCTTTTAGTGGCTGTAAAGCTCACATTTTGTGAAAATAATGATTCTGTAAGTTCTTGACCCTGATTCCTAAACTGTCTGTTTTTTATGTCAGCGTTGTCGAGTACCCATTTCACCATATCTATGTAGGATGAATTTTGGGTTTCACTACTATCTGGTGCAGGAATGAACAAGCTAAATCTGCAACTAATGCCTTAGAAGAACCCTGTGAACCTGTAGTAGCCATAAACTCCATTACATTGGGATTCTCTTCCTCAAGTAGATTATACATGCTTTCCCAAGTGGTAATACCCGCATCTCTATTGCATGCAGTGTCTGTGTATAAGGGCGCCATCTCTTTATCTTTAGATGTTGGATCCTTGCCTTTCTTCCTCATAGTTTCCTGTATACTGCTTTATATAGTTCTTTATTCTTCGTTCGTGCAGTTTACAAGTGAGGTGAGAGTAATGAGAAGGAACAGTGACGGGAAAGCTTTAAATGTCAAAGACATGTAAAAGTATATCACCTTACGTGAACTAGCTTCTTGATAAACACAAAACCATATTTCACTAACCACTGGCAACTAACTCATTAATTAGCATTAAAGCGCATAACCAGGTCTCATTTTCTGAAAAAAAAATTCTTGAATAGTGAGCCAAAATATTTTGCGATGGATGGATTTTGCGATTTGCTTTACAATATCGCAGATCGCTGCATCGCATTATCGCGAGATCGCAATATTGCAATTTTATTCTTTCGTAAGATCGTTTTGCCGCTTTATCGCAATATCGCCATATCACAATATCGCATGGTCGTCGTATCTCATAATCATGTTAATGTGCCCATTTTGTGTTAATGTATTTCTTGTGAGGTGCAATTTAGTGATATGCATCATCGCATATCGGCGTTTTTTGCGGTTTTTCAGCGTAAGTGTGTTTTAAGGCATGCGATGCGATATATATGTTTTTTTTAATATGTAATCTTGCATCACAATCTCGCAATATTAGAGTTTGGGTAGTAAGGTGGCGTCCTATTATCCTTTCCACGATGTGATACTTCTTCAGGAGTGATCTTATCTTTTCTCACCATGAAACTTAAAGTATTTTAGATTTTTCAAAGGTATCTTCCTAAGTTTATGATGGTAAGTTTTATTGAAAAGGAAATACAAGCACTAATTCATTTTTTAAATTTTTGGACTAAGGGTCCCCACTTATTTAGTATTAGTAATAACACTAAATAAGAAGGGGGGTTGTTGGTGGCCACAACACTACCAGATTTGTTGCTCTTTCTCAGTGATGGTGTCGAAGGGGGTTCTCTCGGCACTGTTGGAATTATGATACATATGTGGTACTTGATGGCAACCCACTCATCTCAGATGATAAATTATAGTGTAGCAAAGTTCACGCACTCTCATGCAAAGAAAAATTCCTTTCATGCAGAGAAACGTTCACGCACTTTCATGCAGAGAAACGTTCCTTTCATGCAGAGAAAAGTTCATGCACTTTCATGCGGAGAAAATTTCCTTTCATGCAGAGAAAAGTTTACGCACTTTCATGCAGAGAAAATTTCACGCACTTTTATGGAGAGAAAAGTCCATGCACTTTCATGTAGACAAAGTGCACGCACATGGGAAATCTTATGGTTGGTTCATGGTATTTAGTCCTTGGTATTTGAACCTATGGTTTTGGACCATGGCATCTCGTTAGAAGCGATGATCCCTAGTATTGGGTCCATGGTATTGATTTGTTATGGTTTTGGACTGTGGTATTGTGAAAGGCCTAAGACTATAAAAGGAGAAGAAGATCATTATGCAAGGTGGGTGTTAAAGTCTTGAATATCTGGTGAAGTGTGAGATGCAGTATGTAGATAATGGGTTCATGATACATTACTTGATCTGAGCTAAAAAGGAATCTCACTGGTTGATGGAGAACAAGATCTAAGGAGAGATCGGGATCAAATGGTTTGGAATGAATCATATTTATACGGTTTGATTATGGATAGACTAGATCTCAATTATTTATGCATGTTTTATTGTACGCTTGTTATGATCTGGGTATGACTGATGTCTGAAACATCCGCAAAGTCATGGTTGAATATGTATAGATCTATACGTGGGTTTGATTCATCGTAGTAGTGTATACATAATGAAGTATGATGTTTGAAGTTGCAGTTGGGTTTGATTGTTATTGCAGAGTTCTGTAGTCTGCTCTGTGTTTTGGTGAATGTGTTGTTGACATGGTTTCAGTGTTTTAGTGATTCAGAAATTAATGATGCTAGTATTTTTTTGTTTTGTGCTTCAATGGTATTGATGGGTCTAGTATGAAAATTGGATGAAATGTGGCCTTCAGAATATAGAGTTGTTCTTCAGGAATATCCAGTCTGAAAATGTATGAAATGTGGTACCTGGAGGAAGAAAGAGAAGGTTGTTGCCTTCTGTAGGTTAGCACCTACGTACTAGTACATTAGCTAGTACAAGAGCTAATGGGGTGGTAGCTCCCTTCCAGTACTAGTTGGAGAATGAGTAAAGGTTGGAGCATTTCAGTAGGCCAGAACCTACGTACTAGTAAGTAGATTGGGTAGTACAAGAGCTAAGGGGATTCCAGGAGAGTCTGGAGAACAAGAGAAGGTTTTAGCCTTCTGCAGGTAGAAGCCTACGTACTGGTATAAGACTACACCAATAAAAAACTATTGTAAAAGAAGTTTCTTATTAAAAGAAGATAGAGACGACTTGCAACAGGTGGTTTTCACCCACATTGGGTTTGCACCTTATATCATGGTTTTCATGTGTGCTTCTTGTGTGTGATGATCTGTTCTGTTTTACTGCACCTACTTATTATGCATATGGTTAATGAAGTTCTGATGCACTAACTAAAGATCAACATTTAATGGATTAACTGAATCATAAGTATTCTAGATATACGCTAGTTGCATTAGACATAGTTGTGTATAAACACGGGTTCCTTTAATTGAAGTAGCGTATATGTATCTAAGTATGGAAATGAAAAAGTTTTATTGATTTGATAATACTGATTCATCCCCCCCCTCTCAGTATTATTTCCAACAATTGGTATCAGAGCAGATCCTTTGGTAGAAGCTTGATCGCTTGAAGGAGATCCGTGGAACAATGGGAAAGAAGCTTAAGAAGAAAGCACCTAAGA